>JAVSBS010015038.1:29130-47074 GCA_033124195.1 Coracias cyanogaster | reverse complement strand
GTGCACACCCTAAATTCCTCATTTGTGAATACAGCTTGGGGAAACTAGACTGCAAACCGCCAGGTCTCTTAAGAGTATGATGTTCCCCTGGTCATCAGTATCATGGCGTAGTTAGTAATTGATACTAAGGATAAATTTGGTTTCAGCTTCAGCAAAATCAAGTTCAAAGTAGGTGAACTCATTATGATGTGCTTCCTTTGTCACTGCTACAGTTCCCAGAGCCTTTCTATAAAAAAAGCACAGGAATAAGGTACATTTCAGGAGTCAAGAAATGGGTGTTAATATTTAGAACCTGTACAGGTAATGCTTAAAAAAGTAGCTTTAGCTGTTGTGTTCCTATCTTTAGACTTTTTCTTGAGTGTTTTAACCTCAGTGGTGAAGATGTCTAAACTAAAAATACAAAAAAAATCAAACTCAACTCCTCTGAAAGCACTCACCTTCAGGTGACATAAATTAAATTACACAGGAGTTGCGATGACATAATATACAAGTGCAAAAGCATTATCTGACTGATAATGGGAAATGATGTTCCATCGAAAACAGTCTGCTGCTGAGAAATTGGAGCTCTTTCCCTCCCTAATCACAGCTCATGAAGTGGCTCTATGGCCAAATGATTCTTGTTATATGGGAAGGTTGGAATTGCAGTTGGATTGGGAATGCATTTAAATATTTGGAAGATGTAGAGCAGCAGAAGTCTATTTTATCTTTACCCTCCGGATAAATCATTTAATGGTATGTTTATGAATTAAGAATATTTCCATAACCCGTTTCTTTCCAGTTGTTTCCAATCAAAACATATCACTCACGAACATACTAGTAAAGATTGTTTTGCATTTAGTTAATCCACACTTAAAATACAAATACCTAACTACAGAGTATATGAAATGTTTAGCAAATGCTTTTATCATTCATGATACATTCTTGCTCTTTTGTCAAATCTCAGTGCACACGTGGATATCCCATAGGTATTACAAAAAAAAAAAAGGAAAACCCAGTAAATCTCGACTTGCAGGCTGTGCAGCCTTCCTTGGCTAAAGAAGGTCTTTATTTTAGCTTTTTAGCAGTGAAATCTTTAAGTGCAATGTTGTGTTAGTGCGGTACTTCAGCTGTGTGAGGAAGCAGTGCCTACCTCAAGCTTCTGGTGGTTGGAATTGGTCCCTTTGAATGGGGACAAAGCAAGTGGAATGAGGCCTGAGAACGCGCGTGTGAAAATCTGGGGTTGAATCAGGGCCTTGGGAAGGAGAGGGAAAAAGGAGAATATAAACTCGCAGATGGAGGAACTGCACAATAGGAGGCTTGGGGCTGAGAATTTTGTTTCAGAAGGAACGTAGAAGTAGAACAGGGAAGTGGAGTGACTGGTGTAATATGTAGTGATATGTAGATAATTGAAGCTTCGGATTGCAGAGAGAATAATGGCCTATTAAAGTATTAATAGTTGAGGAGAGAGGGGACATTTATTGCTACCTACCTTCGAGCTAGCCAAAAAGATAACTTCAGGGGTGTTTTTGTCAGTGAAAGAGGAAGAAATATGTCAGTCTTGTCTGCAGTACATGTTTATGAGCTTTCTCCCGCAGCAGTATATGTTATCTGAATTGCCCATATTCATGTTTTTTTTCTGTGTGTAATTGATAAACTGAAGATGGGTTTTAGTTCTGCTGCTTTTAATGCAATGACGTCTGGCTGGCCCAACAGGTTCCTGGGTGGAGTTACAGATGAACGGCAATGGCAATAGCAACGATAACGGCAACGGGAAAAACGGAGGTCTGGAACACGTCCCTTCATCATCCTCCATCCACAATGGAGACATGGAAAAAATTCTCCTGGACGCCCAGCATGAATCAGGACAGAGCAGTTCAAGAGGTAGTTCCCACTGTGACAGGTAAAGGAATGTTTGTTGTTCTGCCTGTGGGTTAGTGCAGTTTTCATCCTGTAGATGTTAATGGAGGGGTAAAGCTTTTTCTCAGGCTTCAGTTTGTCCTGCCACTTTCTGGCGATCAAATGAGAGAATATTACGTGAAAAATACAGTGTTGCTACAGAAAGCTGTGGAATCCAGGAGCGGGCAGGGCACCTCAACCCCACAGTTATATTTCAGGTTGTCATAAATCACAGATGGTATGAAAAATACCTGATTGTACTGGCCCATTAGTAATTACGTTATGTAAATGTGCTTTATAGTTAGTCAAGCATAATAACATCTATCATTGGACTTAACAGAAAAAAAACATTATCAGAATTTGTACTCCTTGCTTTCGGTATTCCACTTTTTTGCCCTGTGAAGGCAAAATATTTCTTACTTAACAATAGATTCCTTTGAGGCACATGTGAGGATTATGATATTCTTATGTGTTCATTATACCTTTTTTCTAAGAAGTTTTGGGGCAGTTTTGTAAATTTTTGAGCAGTTTCTATATCTAATTTTATCTGTCCTTCCACTCACGCCTCCTTTACTTTGCTGGCTGAATGCTGTCTAACCATGTCTACTGTGTAGTTTATGTAAGTGGTTGATCAGATATAAAAGCTATCTAAAATTCGTTAGGCCTGATTTAATCATTGAACAGAGTAGACTGTTTGAAAATAAGCCATAGGAGTATTTCAAATAAATGGTTATATTTATAGAAAATAAAGTTGGCTATATCTTATGTTGCTAAGAAACCAGCTGTCTGGAGTTTAGTACATACCAGCATTTGCTAGGTGATGGTTACATCGTTTCTTTTACTAGCTAGGATTTTTTCAATCCTTACTCACATTTTAAGTGAATGAAGACAGGTTCCTTTTCTTTTTTTTACAAACTTTCCGCTTGTTAAGTTTTTGGTGATTCTTTTAGCCTTTTGACACTTCAAATAACATACAAGAAGGGAGGTACTTTGATGTTTTGCATTCTTTTATAGAAGTTTTAACTACTAAGGTGATCTTAAACATGATGGTTTGCTTTTTTTTTTTGGATATTTTTTAAATACCACTTTTTAATGAAAGCTTTAGGTTGAAAAGATGCCCTTAGTGTTTTAATGAGACCTACAGTGGTGCATTATACAGCATTTTATATTGTTTCTGACTTAAATTCTCTGGCATTTCCTTGCTTGAGGTGCACTAGTTGATGAATTTCTCAAGTAGGTTACCAGATTTTTAATGCTCCAAGTGAGGCTAACAAGGGGAACATGTATTCTTGCTAAGCATTAAAAGGTGTTTTCATGTGGGATGTTTCTGCTTGTAATGATATAAAAAGAGGGTTAATTCACAATCCTGGCAGTGTTATCTAAAAGAAAGAAGGAACCTACATCTTTTGTGTAGCATTTGAGGTTTGGGGCAATGCTTTTTTATTTTTTTTTTTGGTTTGGTGGAAGGCCAGTCAACCATGTTGAGAAAGGTAGGATTATAAATGGGAAAAAAAAAAAAGAAAAAAGAAAAGATGAGAGGTTTTGGCAAACTTTCTAATACTGATGGTTGTGATCTGAAGGGTGCTGTAGTCTGTAACTCCTCTGAACGGTGTGCAGAAGTGGATGGGGAAATGGTTTGGCTGAGATGCTGTTGACACAGTTCTTTAGGTGACAGTGTAGTATGACAACATGATATAATAAAATCAATTTTTCTTTAGCCCTTCACCTCAAGAAGATGGACAGATCACTTTTGATGTGGAAATGCACACAAGTAAAGACAGTAGTTCTCAGGTATTTTCTTCATTAACCTTTAAAATGTGTTACGTTTTTAAAAAAATAAAATTTTAAAGTTGTGGATATTGTGTATAGATCATATATTTATATAGATCAGTACTGGGGGTACCCCAGGGGTACAGCAAGCTCTCTGGCATGGCAAAAGGTCTAAAATGTTATGTATTGTGTGTCCAAAAATATGCATGAAACTACTTCTTGCTGGCAGTCTTTATTTCTCTCATTCTGAGACCCTAAACTTGGTTGTTAGCTGCAGTACAAGCAAATGCATTATATAAGCCTAATTTATTCAAAATTTGGAGTTATCCCTTAGTCATTTGGGTGAGGCTGTTGGCTTGTCTTGGACTTTGAGTAAAAACCTGCGAGAACAATCTCTTTTGTTAGAACTTTAGGTAGTACCTCCCTGTAAATAGGTATAGTAAATAATTTTTGTGCCTCCAAACTTATGTTAGTTTAACTAAATTATCTTTTCTTTTAAGGGATTGTTTTCAGAATAGTCTTACTAAATTAAAACACATTCCAGAACAATTATTTTGATCACTGAGTCAGGGTTAGTAAACTTTGTTTAGGCTTATATGCTGTATTAATTGGAATTGGACCTGTAGAGATCAATAGCTTTGGAGTGAGGGGGAAAAATGAGGTTTCATGTCTAAAGCTGAGACATGCGCTGTGTAGTAGTAGCCGTATTATTGTTTAACTCTACATCCTGTGTGTCAAACCTGGTTTGTTTTTGAAATGTTTATATTTCTGTGCAAGATGTTAGGGTGTTGGGTTTATTGCTCTACAGATAGTCAGCTCACATGATCATGAGTAATCTCTATAATGCAAACTGAGAGGAGACTAATGCTGAACTCTTAGTTTGATCATTTAATACAATTTGCTGTCTTCAGCAGTATAAATAAAAAGCATTCCTGGAAGAATGAACCCTTGCATTTAATTTTGTCAAAGACCTGGCCGAACGTTTGGACTGTTTCAGTTCTGCCCCACGGAGCCAGAACGATCTGAGTGAAGTTGTTGGGTAGATCTGCCCTCTCATTTCTGTGACTGGCAGATTTGATTGCTTCTGGTTTTGGTGTGGTTCCCACTTTAATGTTGTAAGTGGTTTATCTTATTTTACTAAGGGTCGCTCAGGAAATGGTTTTAACGTTAATGAGTTTGTACCAAAGTCAGGGGCGTTCTCTAGTCTTTCCAATTTTTATTTTTCTTACATGGTAACATTTGCATCTAATGATGTAATGGTAAATCTTTGGATCAAGGCAATTCTCCTGGGGCGCACCCAGTAGAAGCTGCTAGTTGCAAGTAATATAGATTTTAAGTAACTAATAACACCTTAAAAGTCAAAATACTGGTTTGAAACCTTTTATTTAGCTGTCTTTTAGCTACGTTCAGTACGCTTTAAATCAAATGCCATTTGTAAAAGCTTTGATAGTTTTTGCATAAGGCTGGCTTATTACATTTAGAATTAAAATAATACTTTTTTGTTATTAAAAAAATAAGAATCCAAGCAATTTGCAGTGATGTGGCAGTCCTTAGCTATAGTAATAAAACGTGTGGTATGCTGACTTCTGTGGGTCCTCCTGGTAGCATAATAAAATCTCTTCTAAATAAATGAGTACGGGTTCTTGGACTACTGATTATCAGGTGCCACCATTTGGTGCTTATCATTTTACCACTGCTGTTTTTGCTCTCAGTGTAACGCCATAAGGAGGAGCTAATTGAGTGTTATAAGCCTTGTTTCCTGTATGTTTTCAGTCTGAAGAAGAAGCGGTAGAAGGAGAGAAAGAGTTGGAAGTCTTGAAGAAAAGTGCTGACTGGGTGTCAGACTGGTCAAGTAGACCTGAAAACATTCCTCCCAAGTGAGTTAAACTTTTTTTTTTTAAATGAATATCCTTTTATACAAAGGAGAGAGAATCATAAGTCACGGTTGCATGGAATTACTCTGGCGTGCCAAATAAGGTAATCTTAGCAAAAGGTAGATTTTTCTTTGGGGAGGCTACAAGAAGTCAAAACAATGAAGTACAAAAATCTTAATAGCAACAGAATTACCTTTTTATTCAAAGTCATATAAATCCACAACAAGCTGATTACAAGGTTTCTTGACAAAATTATAATTATTGGGAGAGCTGGGTACTTGGAGCTGGGATTCATGGGATTTAGTTTTGGCTTATTGAATGGAATAGTTCTGAGCAAATCTCCTAAATTCTCTGTACCTCTTTTTCTTTCTACGTAAATTATGTAATGTTCATCCACGGAAGGGGAAACGTTGAGATCCTTGAATGCAAAGCATTTTTATTAAAATAGAGGATGCTGTCTAATTCTGGCAGACTTCTGCATCTGTTTGGAACAAAAAAATGAGGCTCTTGCTAACAAATCACATCCTGAAATTCCCTCCCTCGGACCTACCTCTCTCTTCAGCTACTGCTCCCTTTGTCTCTACTGTCTAAGTGGTCTCTCCACAATACCTCCTATTATTCTCTCTGATTCCTTACTCCGTGTAAGGGATCTCTTGCTTTGATCTCTAGCTCTTTGTACTGTTTTAAAAAAAAAAAGTTCTTACAGAGATTTGTGTGGGGAAAAAAAAAAAAAGGAAGAAACAAAAGAAGTCTTGTTGAATTTTTCCTCCCTCCCCCTCTTCTTTCAGGGAATTTCATTTCAGACATCCTAAACGTTCAGTGTCTTTAAGTATGAGAAAAAGTGGAGCGATGAAAAAAGGTGGCATTTTCTCTGCAGAATTTCTTAAGGTTTTCATTCCATCTCTGTTCATATCTCATGTTTTGGCTTTGGGACTAGGGTAAGTATTAACCTAATTCTCACTTCAACTTTGGCATCTGGCTTTGCTTTCTTTTCACTTGTACGTCAGGTGCCTGCTGAAAAGGGCTTTATCCAGAATAACTGGAGTATTGTTGCACTTTGCTTAAGATAGACTCGGTGCGCTTTTGGAAATGGCGGAAAACTTTGCAGCAGTTAACACTGCAGCCATTAAAATGTTTTCTTTCTGGAACAGATCAGGTTTCTTATATCGAAAATGCATATATTATGGATACGCAGATAAGCTTTGCAATGATAACGTGCCATTTCATGATCGGTGCCTTCTGCTGAAATGCTTCAGGTGATAACGTAGGGAAAGTATGGACAGAATAGATGGAAAACTGCTGTAACTTCTAACAATTACAAAACCACGTTGTACTAATAATGACGCTGAAGTTCTGTGTGGGGCGCGTACCCCAATGTTCAATGTCTAGTGCTGCAGTTGGGAGGTTACTGAAGGTCAAGGTTTGGATACTTTTACGTACATTAAATGCTGGACGTGTGCTGCGAGATCAGCTGTGACTCTGCTCGGCAGGGTTTTCATTGCCAGCGTAATCCAACATAATCTCTCAGCTTGCTTAAATCCTGACGTTACGTTTATCCATCTTATGTTCTGTGATGGGGGCAAAGACGTATTCAAAATACGTATTTATTTAGCTTCATATTTGTTTTTTTGGGGGGGCTAGTTCAAGTGTCTCTTTACATTCTTGTAAACTGTCAAATAAATTAGGAGGATAGAGTATTAGAGGATATATTATATTTGTACTACTGCAAAATTGTGTATTTCTGCGGTGAATTAAATCTCGCCTGGATTTATCTGGTAGAGGTCAGTGTTTGCGTAGATCCTTGATGCTCAGTGTTTTAAAGCTCGCCCCCTCCCTTCACAGGCAATACTTTATTTGTTTTACCATAACAACCTGGGACTGTTGCTCGGTTGTAAAAGAGCCCCTGTGTCAGGTACTCTACAAACAGCACAAGCTTTCGCACTGGGGGGTTTCAGAGGAGCTTGAGACTGGAAGAAAGCCCCTCTTAGTGAACATTGATAGCACCAGTCCTCCTAGGCTCACCAGAAAACCTCACTCCTTCAGTCATTTTATAGAAGAGAAGTGAAGTCCTTGGTAGCATCTCATCAGACTTACCCGAAAGACAAATGAGGGTAGCTGGGTGTGTGAGGACTGCTTGGAAAACAGGGAGTATGTCTGTGAAATACGATATGTCTTATACTTTTTTTATTTCAGCATCTACATTGGAAAACGACTGACCACACCTTCAGCCAGCACTTATTGAAAGATGGAGTGCAAAACCTGGAAATCCACGTGACCTGTGAAGGTGTTAGCGTCTCATTTAGTACATTTGACTTGAGACCATTTTAAGCATGACCCTGACTTCACCCTTTCCTTACATATCCAGGTTTTTCGCTAACTCTGGAATTCAGTATTGTGTTGGAACTCTGTTGAGGTGTTTCGCTATCCACATTCTTTCCCTCTCTCCTCCCATTCCCTTGCCTCTTGGCCTGCAAGACACGTCAGAGTTGCTGAACGGAGTTTACAACTGTCTATATGTTGCAAGGGCTTCTCTCAATGCAAAATGCCACCAGCAAGTTTTAATTTTTTCAGTGATGCTGTTGCCTCCTTAGTGCAACTTGACTTAAATTGCAGTTGTGCATGGTATAAGTGTTGACTGTATTATGGTGATAAAATTAACAGTCTCTTTGGAAGAAAATTATAGATTGGAGTGAAAATGAGGTTTTTCTTTGGAAAAACAAGCTGGTTGTGAAGCAAGAAATCGCTGGCAATAAAAACCAACTGAAATCTGCTTTTGGGGGAATTTACTTGGCCCCTTGTATTGGCTAACACCCTTTGATTTGCAGGAGGCAAAGGCTGCGTGAGTTTTAAAGTAGGATAACTAAATCCATCAACATATTTTAATGTTAGGTAATTGTTGTAATTTTGTCTTTTCTATGAAGTCAGCTCCTTATTCCTTGTAGGAAAACCTGTCCAATGCCTAGAAAATATTAGGAAAATTGCATTGTTTGCATGTGAAGAAGCTTTTCTTTTCCTTACCTGTTTTCTTAAGGGAAAATTTTCAAGGTGAAATTTTCCTTTTAAAAAGTAGTTTTAAATTAAGGAAAACCCCAACAGCTGTAGGTGTAGTTAGACTTTATATAAAAGGATATGATTCTGTTTGTTGTGGAACCATTGACAAGTATGATGATAACGGCAGTTTCAGAAAGTGAAGCGTTGGACTTCTCTTCAAGGGGGACAATCTTGTGGGTGCGTAACGATTCGGAGGTTGTAAAGCTCTGAAATGTCTTCTGCAAAATAATTTCCAATATTCCTCTCTTTCATTGTTTACTGTACAATCTCCTTCGGGGATACATGGAATCTGAAAGTCACTCGTGATGTCTCATGTTAGGTAGACTTCTCACTAATGTTGAACTTTTATCTTAGGGAACATTTAAGCCTTGTCCTCCTTCAGTGACACTTCTTCTCAAAATGTGAAGCTTTAGTACCAAATTGTTACAAAGCAGCGGGACAGCGATGTCCTTAAATAGATCTTATTGGATTTCAGAACATGTAGCATGACTCTGAAGGGTAGAATACACTTTTTATATATATATATATGAATATATTAAAAAAAAAAATATGATAGAGACTTTAATACTAAGTATTTAGGGAACCAATGCTAATTTTAAGGCTAGCAAAAATCTCATTTAATTAACAACTTCAGTAGGCTGACTGATGGGAAATGATAAGAAAATATAGTCAGCCAGTCTGGAAAGAGCAGCTACTTATAATTGTTTGCTTGCATCAGACTTTATAAAGTCGATTATTTGATAGAGCAGTGATTGCTTGAAACAGTTGCTGCGTAGATGCTAAATCCCAATTGAGATTTGGTTTAAAAGAGCTTAGTTAGCTCCCAGGAAGTAAAAAAAGTCAAGCCTGAATCCACTGCTAAACTGTATTTATTTTTATCCTCTACTTCTGAATGCTGTTCGAGAATGCTTCCAGGGGGAAAGGGCAGCCTAACAGAACTTTCTCTTGAAGACATCTGCTTTTTTCCCTTTTAGCTGTGAATACGAGTGGCACTTGAGTTGCCTACAGCTGCGTATTTGTTCCAAGTCTGGATGTTGGGTTTCGCCCAAAGGTGGGGGAGGGAAGGGGGAAGTGCTGGAAGGTGTTTTAGATGGTATCGGGTACATCGTTTTACAGCCCTAAAAACTGAGGGGACAGGAGAAAGGCTGAAACACTTTCAGTTCTAATTACAGCACCTTGTTTTCTATGGAAATCGGGAGAGTGGAAAAATGGATTTTTACTGAGCAGGGAGTACTTCCTTAAAAAAAATAATACCCCTTTCTAAATTAAAAGGTAATTCTTCAGAATATCCAATAAATAATATTGCAAGCCTGTGGCTCGAGTATCAACGCAGCTTATAACATTCAAAGGAGCCGTGAAGTAAAAATGGTGAAAATGATAGGCAAGGAATGGAGACATGATCACCGTAACACTTGCTATGATACGATGCAGTATTTATTGATACCCTACTATAAGCTGAAAGCCTACAACTTCTAGTTTTACAGTGAGCAGAAAACAGATCGTTGTATAATTTGAAAAAGGGTTTCAACTATTGATAGTTGAAGTTTTGTTAAGATAAATGTTGTTTAAAAAGCTTTATACCTGTTTACAGTTTTGGAAAAAAAAAAAGCAGGCTTCTTTTTTCTTACATTCAGTGAAAACTGGCCTAGAATATTTGTAAATAGGATCAAGAAGAAAAAAAAATGCATAAACTCGCACATTAAAAATGCAGCAGGCTAACTTAACTGCAGCAAATGCATATTTACTTACTGTTTTAAAAGGTGAAAGCTGAAGATTGTTAGAAATTCCAATTTTTTAATTGATGTTTGTTGAAATATTGGAGTTAACTGAGCCAAAGTGATTATGCATTCTTCATAAATTAGTTAGCACTTTGTAACATTATATACAGTTTACAGTACATGTATAAGTTGTAGCTTATAAACATTTTGTGCCATTAAAGCTCTCACAAAACTGGTTGTCTGAAATTACTTCATGCTGCGCCTTTCTTCTCTTTTTCTTCCATTTTCTTTCTTTTTACAAGACTGCTTTGTATAATGTTTTGTGAAACTGTTGTGTTCTGGGTGTTACATGAACATTGAAGCTGCTGTTTGTAGACTGGAATAATTTTTTTGAAAGATTGCTTGGGTTTGGTTTTTCTTGTTTTAGTGACTTGGGATCAACTGCTTCTTTTCCTGAAGCACTTAATAAAAATATTTCCCTTGTCAGCGTTACGTACCGGCGCCAAGTCCTGCAGCACCTTGTCCACGAAGACTTTTTGAGCAAAATAATGTAGTGGCATATGAAATGTAAAGTAGAATTGATGAGACTTTTTGTATAATTGGTCAACTCTCTTGTACTCCTTGTATTTCTCTTCTGTTTCCTAATTCTGTTCAATTTGCAGATTAAAGAATAAGGGATGTAAACCCTAATTGTTAATCTGCCTCCATGTTCTTGGTTCAAGAGCACTGGTTATTTCTAGGAGTATCACATGCAGAGTTGTTCATTCTAAGTGCGAAATGTCCTTCTGATACTGTTAGCGCTCATTTAGTGATTCCTTTCCACGTTTTTAATGTTAAAATCCAGAACTCTGTGAAGATGGGATTTAGTTATTTTTTTCAGAGAGAGGATAAAGTCGATTTAATAGATAACATTATAAATCCTCCTTTCAGAAAGTACAGATGTCTGGGACTTAGAATGCAGCTTGGGCCTGAAGTTTTGACTTACTACTAGTTTGAAACTGCTTTGGAGAGGGGACGGATGTGAGCGGATCGTTCATCTGCAGCCTACTGAGATAAATGCAGTTCTTTAGTAGATGTTGCAGAAAAAAAAATCGTGTGCTTCCAGACTTTTTAGCTGTGTTTTGCGAAAGAATAAATGCAAGGTAATACTGCAAAGCAGCCGTGTCTTTGCACCAAGATTTTGATGGAGTTTGAGGAGTGTCTTTAAATTTCTTTTTGTTCTAGTAGAAGAGCGTTCAAGTAAAGACTGAGAAGGGATTTATTTGCGTGCTTAATTTAGAGCAGCATAGTAATATTACTTGTTTGTCCAAGCAAAAGTAGTGGAGCTAGGCAAATCGGCAGCGTAGTGTCTTCCTTTCCTCTGTAATTGGCACCAAGAAGCGTTTCGTGTTGTGTTCTGTACTTAACCACAGTGCATCTAGAGATTTAGCAAAGTTAGTGATTCACCTGAGGCTGTTGGGATGTTGAGCCCTACTGACGCTCTGTTTTCACACTGAACTGTCTAGGAAAAGATGAGAATTAACTTTGAATTCTGTCTTATGAAAAAGTTCTCGAGAAAAATGTTATTTATCCATTTGTGTGTGTGTGTGTGTACATGTAAAAATTTTCTCTCAAAATGAAATCCCGCCTCTGTGCAGGTGTTTGTAGGATCTTTGCCTTGTGCTTGGGTGTAGACAAAGACTCCTTTGTGATTTAGGTCTTGAGAAGTAAAACCTGAGGACTCTGAAACTATGCTGTATAGTCTGATCATCACCTTAAAACCAAAACTAAAACCTGAAGCTACTCCTGGAAGAATCTCATCTCACGCTGCATACAGCATCTGCATGAAAAAGAAAAAGCGACATTAATTTCCATTTCATTGATCCGCTCTGTGTCCTGTGCTGTGTGGCAGCTCGGCCAAGCGCGGCTGGCTCAGCCAGACTTGTGCTCCCCGTTCTTAAACCCTGGTTAGTCTTGACTTTAGAGGGAGAGCGAGGGGTGGTTTCCATTAAGTAAACATGACTTAAATTTTTGAGCTGCTGCCAGAGCGTTGAGAATACGGAAGTGAGCATTTCCTATTTTCAACTCTTTTCTAACACTTTTCTGATAAGATTGTGGAGTTTGTTTAGAGGCTTTTTGTGTTTTAATTTGGTACAGCTTTTTTAACTTGCCGTTTGTTATCTGAGGATCAATTAATGAATTTGAAGGCCAGAAGATACCTCGAGTGCTAGTGTTGTACCTAACAAAAGGGAATAATAGTGAGTTTTTCAGCTGTTTCAAGTTGTTACAGTTAAGGTATATAATTTAGCTCACAGAAGGACTCGTACGTCCTTGCAAAGATGTCGGTGTCTGAAGTTGTGCTGGGCCTCCCACTTGGTTGAGCTGTTACAGCCTTTAACTTACATCTGACTTTGGACCAAAGCTTAAATTGCAGCTGCTGGATTTTACTACGGGTCACTCAGGAAATGGTTTACATTTCAGCAGCAGTGCTGTTCTGTGGTAGATGAAGGAGCCTCTGACTCTCAGGTGCATGTTCTTTATAGACTGTGTCTCCTAAATAAATGTCTTAATGAGAATCTCTGTCCTTTGGGACAAATCTTTGGGTATTTTCATAACCTTTTCCTACTGATAACGTTACATGCGTTAATCTGGGACCAACAGAATAATTGTGTGCAAAATCTCCTGTGAAACATAAAACCTTTCCTAGGTAGTGGAAGGAGCTTTTGTGGGACCATTCTGACACGTGCAGCTGGAACAACATGTCCTCCGCAGCTCAGCACTGACTGAAAACCTCCTGCTTCTGCTTTTCCTCTATTCACCATCAAGTTCCTTGCTTCATTGCGCTCCTCTCCTGTGGTCTGTCCGCTCTTCTCTGTTGAGCGCTCCTTCCATTTTCGTGCTGCCTCACACTTCTCTTTGTGCACCCACTGATTTCATGAAGAGTTTTGGTTATCGAGACAAAATATTGCCTTGTTTTGTTGTGTATTTCCTGGTTCCATGAGATCTGCCATTTCTTCAGGTAGGTATGTGGTCACTTTGCTCCAGATCCTGCACCCAGGTCTGGAGGATTGGATCTGGTAAAGCCCAGGAGGGTGTGTTGTAATTTAAGAATCACTATTCGGCTTTCCGTTCAAAGGCAGTGGGTTATAAAGACCGTAGTCTCATGTTTCTAGGTAAGATGCAGGCTTAAGCTAAATTTGGATTCATCTCCAAACTTGGAATCATCTTTTAGACTCCTCTGTCTGAGAAGTCCTCCTGAAGGTCTGGAAGATCTTTGTGACTGGTGTTAACTTCTGGATAAAACACGCTTGCTTACGGCTCTGAATTCCATACGGGAGGGGACTTGCAGAAATAAGTCGCTTTTTCTGCCGGTGTTTTACTGGCTGGAATGAAGATGAAGAAGCTCTAGCTGCCAGCGTTTGGGTTTCAGAAAGGCCGGTTAGGTGTTGGTGGGAAGGTAGTGAGTCAAGCAGGCACTGACAAAAGTCCCGAGTGTGCCTGTGCTCTGCAGTCGGGCTCAGATGGGCAGAGGTTTGCAGGGATCGCTGCCAGGAGCTGGTCTCCCGAGCAGCGTGGCCGGGTTCGGCGCGGCTGTGCTGGGAAAGAACGGAGTGTTCTTCGGCCACGGGTTATCTACTCAGCTCTGGTTGCAGGATTCTGCATTGCAAAAATAACGATACGTTTGTACGTACTGATAATGTAGGAACAAATGTTTGTATCAGTAAGAGCGAGGTGGATGCTGGAGTTGGGTTTTTCAGGCTGATCTCGGTAAACTCCGCAGTAAAGCCTTGGCGTGCCTGTGACCGCTGTCTGGACTTGGAGCAGTGCTCAGATATTTTTGCAATGAGTGTGACATAAAAATCTGTTGGCACTCATAAGCTTTTAAGGTGCTGCTGGGTTAGTTGGGTGTAAAGCTGTGTCTAGAGTACAACCTGCAATTTCCCCGTGAATTCTCACAGTGAGGGCCTGGTTTTTTCCCTCTGGCACGAGTAGCCTGTATCAAAAGACTCCACAGACTTGCTTACTTGATGTACCGATTGTCCTTTTATTTCTGAGAGAAGCAATTACAGCTGCTGCTTTAAGGGCACTGACAAGTAGAAGAGATCTCTGGGATTCCTACTAATTAATTTAATTACTTGCTTCATCTCCTGAAGAATATTATGTGCCCCTTTCCTATTTCTCCTCCTAGACTGCAGTGAAGTCTCTCTGGTGTAAACACTGCATGCGCTTGCATGCCTCAGTTTGCATCACTGCAGCTTACCCTGATCTGCTGTTGGGCTTTGCTTCTGTGTGTGAAGAATTAGGTCTTGTCTAGACCTAGCAGAGACGTCTGGGGAAAGTCAGAGCAGAGCCCTGGCTTTAAATTTTCTGCTGTTTATTCGCCGGGTTACAGGTGTGATTGGGCTATCTGGCTGGCTGAATTGCTTTTAATATATTTGGGATAGAAATACAAAGCCTGGGAGTTGCACAATGTCATAACAACGACTTAAAATAATCAGTGACTTAGAAGAGGAAGCTTCTTCCTCCCACTGAAACTGCTGAACAAAAATAAGAATCCCCAGAACCGGCAGGAAATTCTTTAACGTGAGTCACTGCCAAAAGCGTAATACTCAGATTTTTGCTGTGCACGGTTGTTTTGCTTCTGCCGTGTTCAGTGTGTGTGCGCACTGGAGTGGGAAAGGAGGTGTGGCAGGATAAACCTCGACAATAAAAGAGTGGGTCCTTTCCCAGCGCCGTACCATTTTCCTATAGGCTTCCCTGCTAGGTGGGAAATAACGGCTGTGTGAGAAACCTCGGCAATTGGCTGGTACCGCGGTGGTATGATAAGTGATGTCACCCCGGCAGGCCTGTTCACAAGAGTGTGTTCTGGCACTTTGCAGCCTTGGGCTTTTATTTCTCGGAAATGTGTGTGTGTGAGAGAAGGAGGGAGGTGCTGAAGTTGCTGTGCTCCCTTCCCTTGTGCAAGAGAGTCGCTTGTAAATCATTACTGCTCTTAGGAGTGCGGTCAGAGCAAGGCTAATACAGAATTAGCTGGGGGGGGGAGTTGGATTTCAATACTTTCGCACAAGAGTTACGGATTTCCAAAAAGTGGGCAAAGAGCAGCCGGAAACATGCTGAGAAATGCACGAGGAAGACAAATGCCGTGGCACTGGAAGTGCTATGTTAGTCACCAGCACTTATGAATAGTAATAGGATGAGTGTGGAAAAAAGGAGCACAACAGGAGAGAATTTATTCCCAGCCCGTGTCTCTTTTAACCTCGTGACTCGGGTTTTGTGATACTGAATTCTACAAACACGGGAAGGTGTCTTTTTCTCCCCAAAGTGCTGGTGTGTTGTTCGTGGTGCACACCCGTCGCTGGGCACGCCAGCTTGCCTGCGTCATTGCCACACCCGCTGCAAGCCAGAGCAGCACAAGCTGCAGTTTCCCTCTTTCCACCTTGTTCTTACCAGTTTATTTGACTGTTTACCCCTTCTGGTGAATTTGGATTTTCTCTCTCTTTTTTATATATATTTTTTTATTTATATTTTTTTATACACACACACACACACATATATATATACACACACATATATATATACACACACACACACACATATATATAGAGAGAGAGTTTACTTTGAATTTGTTCTCCAAATTATTATTATTGGGTTAGAAATAGGAATTGGGGATTTCTTTTCCAGGATGAGTACTTAAAAGGAGCAGCCGTCTTTAAGCCACTGAATATTGGCTCTAGGAAAGTCTTTGTGACTCAGGGCTCATCTGTAAAATGGGAATATGAACCTACCATAGAAAGGTGTTCATGGCGTCTCTTCAAAGCAGAGGATTTCTAGATTCCCAGATCTCCCAACACTGATGATATTTTTTTTCCAGATTTGTAGCCGGAATAGATAATTTTAGTGTCAGCAAATCGTGTGCTGCTGTGTGTTCTCTGACCTGTTCTAGTTTGATTAGTTTGGGGTTTATATGGTATGTCTGTCTTTGCTTATAAAGCCAGATTTGATGACCCATGAAGCAATTACTGAGTTTATATACTGAGTATATATATATATATATATATAATATAAATATATAATATTTATATTATAAGAGTATTCTGTTGAGACTCAATTTGTGTGGAACTCAGTGATTTTTTGGTGAGCTGTTTTTGTGGGCCGTATCTTAGTGAAGTAATGAGGTGATGGTCTTAGATGACTGAGCTGGACTTGCACGTTAGCATGCTGAGTCAGCAAGCCTATTTTTAATCTCTTTTTGATAAAATGTAATGTGAATATTTTGCATTCATATACAGTACGCCACCGTTCAACGTGATCAGGCCATGCGATTGCTGTATGAACTCTGCCGTGGGGGTGAGGATCTGAAAATCTATTGCCTTACTTCTGCAATTAATTAACTGGTAGGTGTGGAACCTCACTGGAGAGCGGCGGGTCTGTGTTCACTGTCCGTGGGTATCAGCTTATCTGCGTGCACCAAACGGTGGGGCTGTGGCAGATCCTGTCCTGCAGCGGGGCTCAGGTCTGTAGCCGCACTGTGTCAGGGATACAAAGTGGGGTGACTGCCGCTCTTGCGTTAAGATCCTTCCTCTTCCAGTCCATGCACAGAGCCTGTTACATAATCTGTTCTCTACCATTTTTATCAGCAAGGAAATCTGCGTTGTTCTCAAGGCAGAGTCCAGCTGCCTTCCCAGACCTCTTGTGGAGAGCGATGAAAACCTCCTTGGTAAGCCTGAAATGCTTTTATCCCATGCAGTGGGGCAGTGAGCCAGAAACCTAATGATGATCTCCAGAGGTTAGGCAGAGCAATTAGAATATTGGTTGGAGAGAGTAATTTAAACCTCCTGAAGGCTTTTCTCCAATGCACCACTAAGTGTCTTCTTCTTTTGACTTAGAGGGAAGTGGGGCTTGATTAATGTTCGAATGTACTGTGCTGGCACCGCTGCAGCCTTAGAACAAGGACTATATTGAATCATCAGCTGCTTTTTTCCTTCTCCTGAAATAAGTTTCCGTGTCTTTTTGGTCAAGCTTCTACAAGCTGGCTAAGTACTTCTCATATTTTTCCCTGCCTAAATTTGCTGGCGATGTGGAACAACAGCTTTCGGATGGATGAAGTGTCCCGCGCAGGACTCTGTTGGCTGTAAGACCCTCTCTCTGGAGTCTGTGACATCCTTGTGCTGTTAGAGCTGGGTCACACACCGGAGCTGCTGGGGGAAAGCTGTGGCAAAGAGGGTCAGGGTGGGGAAAGCTCCTGCAAGGCTTCTGGAGGAGCAGTGGGGGCTATCCGGTGTCCTTGGCCAAGAGGGGACAGGTCTAACGTATCGGGAAGAGAGTTTGAAGCTTCTAGGCAGGCTGGGCACTGGGTTAGAGTTATGGTAATGCAGGTTTGTGCTGCGCCTCATCCTTCGTTGGGAGTTGATTTCAGTAGCATCAAGCCAAGGTTTATTTTCTGAAGAATGACTATATGAAATATAAGCAGCTTGATTTCATCAGCTCTACTGAGAAGAGACGTGGGTCAAGTTCCCCATGCACAGACCTTCTTTTGTGGGACGTAAGTGCTGCCCAGTCCTTACGCCAGATCTCTGCTCAGACGAGCCTCGCCAGGGCTGCTCGTGAAGCAAATGCAAAGCTCTTCTCCGTGGTGTGACCTCCCAGGCGATTCTGGGTTGCCATGGCCATGAAGCG
>JAVSBS010015038.1:0-29120 GCA_033124195.1 Coracias cyanogaster | reverse complement strand
CTACATTAATGGGCAATTTGTTATAAGGCCATGAAGCGTGTTGGTGGCAGAGAGCTGGATTCAAAGCCAAGGGGAGTCCACTGGCGTCTGCAGGCTTCGGACTGAGGGGGGGCTCAGCTGACAGCTATTGCTTCTGTCTTCTCTTTACTGATCTGCATTCCCCAGCCTAAAGCAGAGATTTAGTAGCAGCCTGGCTCTGGGGAGCCAGCGCATGAACACGCTCCTTTCTGTGAGCTCTTGCGCTGCTTTGCCTGCGGTTCCGTCTCCAGATGATCTCTGCGCAGCTCTCAGATGTGCTGGGCTGCAATTAGTCTAGCAGGTGCCCAGCGCTGCCGTTTATTATTAGCCCTCCCTAATGCTAGGCTGCAGATGTGCATGATCTTTGCAAAGAGAGGGATGGATGGATGGATGGATGTGTGGATGGAGAATCCCTTGCCCCAAGCATCCCTTTGCCTTTTGTTCCCAGAACCTCTCCTCCCTAGCAACTCAGTGCCTCACCTGGTTTCTTCCCCACCCCATGTGTATTCCGACAGATAATTAACCTTTAAGCAGCTTGATTAACCAAGAACTCCTGCAAACCTGCCCTTCCTGGTAAAGCAACAGCTTTCCTAGAAAACTATACTTTTCACTCGTCCCAGCATGAATTTTTTAAAACATTAAATCAATGGACACTGGTGCTTCATCATACGATCGTTGTGTGTGTTGGTTCTGTGTAACATAGGAAGGAAACCCAACATCTGGCTTGTAGCTAAAGCAGATGATAATTCTGAAAACTTAAAAAAAACCCCCAAAACCAATAACCTAGGTAGAACTAGCACCGTATTTTCCCACAACTGTAAAGAGATGTCACTGTTCCCATTTTGAATGTTTGAAAGGAACTCTGCAGTCTCTTTTTCTTTTTTTTTCCTCCCTATAGAGTGAGGGGATAATTCTTGGGAGATAAAAGAAAAAGTTGCACTCAATGCCTAGATGACATTGTGTTGCACTTTGAGGAGAAGTACAAGGAGATCTGGCTGCAGATGAAGGGGAATAAAATGAGTAAAATCTGTATCAGTTTGGATGACCATATGGGCAGAGAAGAAGGTGTGATGCACATTTGTAGTATTAGGATCAAGCAGGGAAATAAGGAATAGGATTTAGCCTAAAGATGCTTCTGTAAAACATTTAATTACAGTCTGGACAGACTTGTGCTTTACTCATTAGGTTGTATTTTTGTTCTATCTGTGCATATTTTTCCTCTCTAAACATGTCAGGATGAGATAACACTGATTTTTATAAGGCCCTTGACATGTAAGTTGAGTATAAAGCTTATCACAGCTGTCTGTGGGGAGCTGTAGTCCCTCACAGAGTGCCGGTAGACGTGTAATTTTGGATTAAGGTGATGAGAAGGCCTAATTGCAGGCATCCGTGAAGGTCGCCTTTCTTTAGCCGTCGTCTGGATGGTCGGATGAATCGGAGCCAAGCAGGTTCGCAGAGCAGTCTGCAGAGGGAGGGCTAGCAGCGAGGAAGCGGCCGGTGGCTGGCTGCAGGTGATGGCGGGTGAAACCACAGCACAACGCGCTGGACTTTCTCTCCTGCTTGTCAGCCCACTGGGCAGCCTTTGTTTTCTTCCCTTCAGCCAATTTCCTGGTAACCATTTAAATCTGGTGGTGGCACATATTGCCACTGCCCTCCCTTTAGTTTTTTGCTTGGCCGGGTAGCGAGCCAGCGATGTGTTTGGATTGCAGGAGAAATCACTGTTGTCTTCCCTGCGTTGCAGCTGTATTGATCCTGCCAGCCCGTCGCTCCAGGCACCGGCATTGTTCTGTCCTTTCCACGAGGGACGTGGAGTTCCCCAGATTCAAGCAATAAGCAGCTTTTACTTGATGTGCTTTCACAGATGCTTGCAGACAACTCCAGCCTGAGCAGCACCTCATAACTATTCTGTGGCGATTAATGCCCTGATCTTGCCCTAGGCTGTTCTTTCACTGGCTGACTACTAAAATCTCTCTATTTCAGAAAGGTACTTTTCCAAGAACTTTCTAGGAAAAATTATAGACAGATTCCTATAGATTAGAACCTGTTATGACCTAAATACTAATTTTAGGGCACCCTGGGTTTGCTGGAGAAGCTACACTCCTTCCGAGGGCTGGTGCAAAACTAGGCCACGTGCATCGCTAGCCCGCATGCTTCTCCCTGCTTTCTGTGCTAACAAACCAGTACAGACTCTCAGCACCATTTAAGGTTGTCTCCAGGGCTTTAAAGCTCCCTGCAGCTGAGGCCCCTCTTCAGTGGTGATCTCCTACCTCTTTCAGGGTCTCTGACAAGTGAAGGGAGTGCGGAAATAAATATACTGCAATAAAAAGGCGATGCCTTCTTCCTTCCCTGATCCTCATCTCTATTTCCTTGCCGTGGAACAGAGGGATGAGAACATCTCTCTGTTCCTGTGTGCCAGGAGATTCGATGCACAGGTTGCTGGAGGCGGGCACACTAATCGTCTAGGCCTCTGTAAGACGTCTCAAGTTGGGAATCTTAATTGCTAAGCACTTTCGAAATCCTTGTGGTAAACACTTCAGGGTTTTTCCTGTCCAGATGGGCGTCTGGCCAGTGGATTTCTGTGCTGCACCCTCCCTTGAACATCAGGATCTCCAGAAGAGCTGTTTGTGACAATGGTGTTGAGTGTTGGCCTGCTCCCAGCTGTTATTTCTAGGATCAGCTGCCTGACTTCCCTGATCCAGAAATCACAAGGAAAACAAACAGGAGGGCAGGAAGTCGCTGCCCTCCAGCGCTGCAGCCCGCCAGTGGGACCGGGTCGCGGTAGATCCACCCGTGCTGGTATGTGGCTCCGTTTGCACTGGCTTGTTCTGCCCTGCGCTCCTTGATCAGACTTGTGCCTGGTGCCGCTGCGCTCTCGCTGAGTTGATTTGCGCTTAGGTGTTAATTCAGGGGTGAAGGATCTTTCTTGCCGTTAGGCTCTCTGCAGAACTCCGTGGAATTCAGAGCTGCAGCTTTCAATGCCTCCTCGTCTCGTAGGACGGGGGTGAGGTGACAGAAGGACTTGTCCAGCTGAGAGGCTCTGCTCTGCCTGTGTCTGAGCGAGCAGGGCGAAGGAGGGCAGCACAGAATGAGTCAGAGGCTGGATGAATTGCTCTGGCAGGGCCTGACCCTGATGTATTCAGATGTATCCAGGCATAGCTGAACGAAATGTAATGGTCTGAAATTCTGTGATTAGGGTGGGGCTTTTTTTTTAGTGGCAGGCTGCTATTTAAATCCCTTCTGTTTCTTTACCCGGAGCTTATTTCCCTCCTGCCCCGCCGAGTTCTGAGGTTAGATGGCCACGCAGGGGCTGTCTTGTCCTCCTGCAAAAAAAGAAACCCGCATGTTTTGCTACGATACCAGGCAAATCAGACGTACTGGGAGCTGTTCACTGTGGAGTTCAGTGAAGAACAGCAACCCCCAGAGAGTTCTGGAAATACCTTACAAGAAGTGTAAGGGCCTAAGGTGATTTCAAAGGGTTGCTTAAGATTTGTTTTGTTTTTTCCCACTTGAAGTGAAAAAACTTTTGCCAATATGGTGGAAGAAATCCTGTTTCCTCCCAGAGTCTCCTGCAGGAGCACAGGTTCATTTTGTTACTTCAGAGGTAAAGGAAGACACTCCTTTTCCTCATCTCCGGGGAGTAAATAGCAAAGTGTGGCCATTTACAGTAGTTCCTCTTCCAGGATGATTTCCGAGTGTTTTCCTGATGTGACGCTGTGGAAGAGAGAGGGACAACTTGACTTCAAGAGAGAAGCTTCAGTGGGCTAAAGTAGGAGGAGAGACTTGGTGTCCGTCAAGGTCAGTGTAGCAGTAGCAGATAGCCTAAAGAAGGAGCCAGGTAGAAACAGCAGAAGCATCTGGAGCTCTGCAATAAAAATGTTAATCTCGTAGTAGCTCAGCAAAGCTCAGTTTTGGCAAAGATTTAGCCTCGATCACAGAGTGTCGATATAGAACCGCTTTCTCCAGCGTGGTCCTGGCTGGGACTTTGGAGCAGTAGTGCCTGCGTGAGAGCAGCGTGGCAAGGGACAATGGACAGCGTGGTCAAGGGTTTGTCCGCACAACAGGAACAAAGCGAGGCCAGCAGCCATGTTCTACCACCCGGCCTGCAACCGGCCTGGAGAAGAGAGGTCCCTCCTTGTGTCTAGGGCCAGACACCAGAAGGGGTGACTTGCGATGCTGAGGAGAGCCGGGGCAAAGCGCTCTGTGATAAGTGCGTAAGAGCGATCATAAGCTGGGCCCTTTGGGGTAATTGATTAATTACTCTCATTTTATTAAGCAATGTATTAAGTAGGGTTCAGTGCACTAAAAACTCATTAACTAGGGCAATCAGGGACAAGCACAACGAGCACATGCAACTTGATTTTCATAAGGGTTGCAAAACACCCTCCCATATACACAAAACCCCTTTGAAGTCCCAAGTCATCGTGTCCTGCCGCCTGGAAGAGCGGCAGAGCTCAAGTGCTCCACCTTGCACTGCGTGTCTTGAAAAGGCCTTTGCTGTCAGGACCTTGACTTTGGAAGGTGGTGGGACTTTTGCTTTGCCATCTCTATGGTCAAAACTAAAGCTGCTTGTAAATGGCTTTGAAACGGTAGTGAAACGAAGGCAGCTGTGGCTGTGGGAAGAGTTGTGAGGCCTCTCGGCAGCTGGGTGATGTTGCCTGCATCCTCCATGAGAAGGAGCAGGTGAGTTGTTTGGGTGCGCCAGTCTGCAGTCCCCGTCTTGGAATAAAGTGCTGCCAAACCAAATTCGGGTTGGAGGTTCTCACAGGGTCCGGGCAACGGATAACATCAGAGTTAGATAAGTCCCTAAGAAAGCCACACCGTCCTCCCAGTTTGACAGGGCACCGCCTGATGCGAGCCAGTAAGGCATCAATGGGAGCTGGGTCTGAAGTCTTGGCAAATCTTTGACCGTGTTGTCAGTAGTTGGATTGGAAGTCTGTTGTCAACCTGGAATATTTTGTGGAGACTGGGACCACTTTTGTTACCACCATGGAACTCCTAATGAAAATGTAGGTTATTTTAGTGTGCAGCGTGGACTTTACCGTGGCCTCGTGGACATTAGCGCGTTGTAGTTGGAGATCCATGGTCTTAATGCAGTGCTGAAAGGTGACTTTGCTGTTACGGTGATGGCTACAGCACAGTAACAAGGGTAGAAAATAGAGTCTATTTCTAGGCCTCTCATCAGGATATATGAACTATAGAATGAAACATTTTCTCAGCGACAATGTGAGGAGTCATGTGAGAACTGCTGAGAGCTTGGACTAGGGCCTGTGGTGGTGAGGTACAGAGAAGCAGGAAAGATGGATACAGCAATTACGATGAAGGCAAAGTCAGCTGACAAATTGGCCGTTTCCTTTTTTCCGTTCAGTTAGGAGTGACAGATGGCTTAATTTATATTACTTTCTTACATTAAACTACAGCGTGGCCAGCTGCCTGGAGATTAATACAGTCTATGGATCGTGCAGATCACGTTTATTTTAATGTGTTTTCTTTTTAAAGGTTCACAGCGAATCTTGCTTTCGGTTCTAGTCTGTTAGGTCCCTGAAATGCAGTGTTTGCAAGAAACCTAGCTGAAAGGATTACAGTGCAATTAAAATTCCTCGCCCCTTTTTCTTTTTCCTTTCTGGCACTCCTGTGTCTAGGGTGGATTGTTTCTGTCTGGAAGATCTAATTAAGCTTGTGATGCTGAAAGAGGCGGTGGAGTGTTAGAGGTGGCCTTTTCCGTTCCATATAGGTGGAGCAGGAGAGCTGCATGATCTCTTATTTATTTCATGTTCTTATGTTATTTGCACTTGATGTGGCCATTTGAAAGACCATAAACATAGATAGGAATGATTGTTTGATGGAGTCACGCTGATTTAGAGGGCTGAGGATGCAGCCTGTACTTCCCAAAAATGGGATTAACCGCATCTAACTCGCTCTAAGAATGCAGAGACCTTTCTCGGTATGTATTAACATTTTAGTGGGCTCTGAATCAATTCTCCCAGCCAGTGCTAAAACATAAAATCAGATGTTATTTTTAACTGTGTAATAGTGGGTACAGAAAATAGCTAGTTTCTAGGAACAGGAGAGTAGCTAACAGAAACAGTAAGTGTTTTTTTCAGTGGATTTGGCTTCATCGTCTTCTTTAGATTTATCCTCTGACACATCAAAGTTTTCCTTAATGTATCTGTTTATCAAAAGCAGCCGCTGACTAATCTCTGTGTAAATCTTGGTCTGTGCTTTGTTGATGAGTGCTCAGCACTCTTAATCCAAGCTGGTTTGAGTGCATGTGCCAAATAGACACCCCACCCCTTGCCTAGGACAGTGAGTGGCCTTCAAATCTGATTTAGATGCGGTTTTGAGTAGGTTGAAATAACGCATAGACCTAAAGTTGGCTCCTCTTAACAGAAATTGCATGTCAGCAGTTACCTGTTGAGGAAGAGGAGGCTGCTCACAGAGGGGGAGGCTGATCTTGGGCATCTGGTGCTGGGTGAGCAGATGTGGTTTTGGAACAGGTTGAGGTGAAGGCTACAGGCTGTATGGAGTGACCGAGCGGAGATGTTCAAGGCCAGGCTGGACGGGGCCTCGAGCAACTTGCTCTAGTGGGAGGTGTCCCTGCCATGGCAGGGGTTGGAACTGGATGGTCTTTGAGGTTCCTTCAAACCCAAACCATTCTATGATTCCATGAGTGTGTGTCCCTGCTGAGGATCTCAAAGCAGCAGCTACAGCCTGGTCCCTTCCTCCCTTTGTCCTCACTTTGCAAACTTTTCAGACCCGTCTGCTGCTCTCTTTAGAAATCCAGCCTCTGAGCTTCCATCCTTGCTCTGTCAAATGGGTATAACGGGATTTCTTTCCTCCCTCGCCCTCACTGGGCTACGACGGTTTGAGCTTTGTGCGGCAGGGACTACCGAGGACCTTAGGCACACGCGGCACCAGGGATGCCCCAGTTTCAGTTCGGTCTCGCCGCCACGGCTAATTGATGGCAGGGCGAGTGCCAGCTCCTCGCGATGGAGACTGAGCGTATTTTGCTGCTTGCATAGTTTTTGTGGCTAAACTAATACAGCAGCGTGTCTTCTGCTGCTGATTTTGTTATTCTCGCTGACCTTGTGATTGATACAAGACCTCAGAAATGATGCGCATCTGAGGGCTTTTTCCCCAGCGTGGTTTTATTTATTTAATTAATTCCTTTAAGTCCAGCTCTCTGCTGCGCTGTCTGAGAGCAGAAATCTCTCAGTAGGACAAAAAAAACCAGGACAAAACCAAGGCGAAGGTAGATCTCAACCGAGCTTGCACAGGCCTAGGCTTGACGGCTGGTAACCAAGGCAACGAGGCCTCTTTTGAAATAAGTGCTTGCTGCAGACCCCCATTTTGTGCGGAGAACTGGTCAGCATTAAAAATTAGAGAAGACAAGGTAAGATCTATTAGGCAAACAAAGCCATCAGGCAATCAGAAATGCCTGCCATGGAGCTGACTGAATTAAAGCGGGCACTGCGTGGGGACGAGTGTTCGCTGCTGGCTCGGTCGTCGCCTCGCAAATGGTTAAAGAGGCTGGTACTGCTAACCAGGGAATAAAAATAGAGATTGCAACCACTTTTACACCAGAACTTTTCCTTGCGGTCTGCTCTTTTGTTTCTTTTACGCTGTCAAATCTGTGGTAGAACTCAGACTGCAGCCGTTTTAATAGTAGCCCAAAGCCTTCACTGAATTCCTGCAGGTCTGATTTTAATCACTCATTTTGACGTGCGGATAAATGGGAGAGAGACACAAGTGACCATTTTTAAGCCACTTCTGTGCTCCCATCAGCTGTTAAAAGACCCAGGGGTTAACAGGTATTATGGCTGCTTTAATTTACATTCATAATGTAACGTTCTTCAGCTGATAGTCTCTTTCTTTTCACTTAATAGCCCTTTCACATGCCCTGCATCTCTCCTGGTCAATATTAAAGTTGTGTTTTGAGATCATTAGGAAATGACCTGTGCTGTAGGGAGAGGATCTTGCATGGATGCTTCTGACCCAAACCGCTGCTGTGGGGTTGCTCCCAGTGGCAGGGGGCAGGTCTCTGTCCCAGTCCATCCTTCTGGTCCAGTATTCCCCAGGGCTTTCCCATGTTTGTGTCTGGACAATGGGATCCGTGAGGAGATGAGCTTAGTTTTGCCTCAGCACGTCCAGAAACATTGATCCCTAGAGCTGAACCAACAATAACGTATTCATTTCGGATGAGCCAAGTCCAGGACTCATATGCTGCCTAAGTCTCAGTTGTGTCAAATCCTGTTGTAGGGCTTAAGTCAGTGACAGAGTCCAGCTCTGCAGGTAAGCTTCTGGTGGGGTCTGGATGTGGTCCTGAACCTCAGTGCTGCACAATCCCACTCGTCACGCCGCTGGCCGGTGCAATGGCATCCATCCCCCAGCAAAACCTCAACGCGTTGGAAGCGGCTAAATTGGTTCCAAAGCGAAATATGTGATAAACCATCTGAACAAAGTCACTAGTGAAGGGGTCTGTAGCCAGAGATGTTTTATTGCCCAGGGCAAGCGAGCCCGGGCGTTTCATCGTGTAGCCATGGGTTCCTTTTTGGCTGCTTCAGCACCTGGAGAGTAAGTGGGTGGGTGGCTGTCTTTGTCTTCAGCTGGGCCTCATTTCAGTGGTGTTTAAGCTGCTGGAGCTAAAACTCGATGATCTACAATAAGCATTATAGAGAGAGGGGGGGTGTACAGGCAAACCGGAGCTGATCAGTGTGGAGCAGCCCCAAGGATGGAGACAAGCAGAGCCCTGCATTTCTGTAAGAGCTCTTCCTGCCCTCTGAAGAGCACCCCTTCTGCATTCTGTGGCCATTGCTATAGTAACTTTCTGCCTCCTGATTTTGTTATGAATGGCAATGGGAAAAGCCTCATGCAGGCTCCAGCTGATACCCTGCTGTTTCAGACAACCTCAAGGCTTGCTTTCGTTTTTAACCCATGAATGGATGGTGCTTTTTAGCTGGAGGTTCCTTTGTGAGCCTGTGTTTTCTTCCTTTTGTCTCTGCACATTCAACAACGTGCCATATGTCCATTGTACACAAAGAGGAGAAACTGGGAGCCAGGAGCTTTATACAGGCCAAGCTCTGGATTTTTGGAGGAGGGAGAGCTGGGCGTTTTGGGGAGGTGGCAGTTTAGAGTGGTGTTTTTGTGAGATGAACCAGAGCCGGTGGGGTTCAGCAGCCACCAGCGCTGGGCTCTGAAGGCTGACTTTGTCTTCCTTTATCCCAATCCAGGCATCCCCTCTCCAGACACAATGCAGCTCTTTTCCTTCTGCCAGCACGCTCTCCCTCCGGGACTTGCTGCTACCATGGAAAACAGCACAAAGCACGGGTGAATCTATTCTCTAACCAGTTGTGAGCAGCAGGTCAATATTATCGCTGCCATTTAACAAACGGGTAGATGGATCCCACAGAAGCGAAGTCGCTTACTGAAGCCAAAAGCATGAACATTAGAACTGGGGAAAAAGCTCAGGAATTTGGGGATGCTGGCACATTAATATTTTTTTGGTTAGGACGGCACTGAAATGACGTGACCTTGAAAATGACCTCGTGGTAGAGGCTGAACATGTACAGGTAGCTCCCAAAAAATAATAGTGGAAGAGACAGTCACAGAGAGATACTGAATTATTGTCTCCAGTGTTTCCAGAGACAGAATTCCTTCTGTTCTCATACAGGAATCAAACCCAGTTTTCCAGCTTAATTATTGTTCCTAGAGATGGTAGTAACCATTTCCTCACAGCACCCCACAATTTCTCCTCAGTTAAAGCAGCTCTTCTGCATAACCAAAAAGTTTATCCCTCTGTGCCGCCCAAGGTGCTGTTGAAATCTATTTTTTCAAGAGTTGCCTTAAGCTGAATTTTTCTGCTGCTTCTTAAAGTTTTAGGGTGTGAATGTATTCTTAGGCTCACAGAATCTGTCCTCCCTTCAACTGAAAGATAGAGATGCTTTGAAAAATGATGTGCTTTAAAATCCTGCTACTCCAAACTAACTTCCATGGATTTTTCATATGATGGGTACGCTGCTTGTGCCAAGTTGTGCACACATTCTTATTAGAAAATAACTGCTCACCTTCCCACCGCCATTTCTCAAACGTGATTTTTGAGATGCGGATTAATTAGCGTATAATGCAGTAAGCCTCTTAAGTAATTTCACTTTGTCACTGTGTTTTTTTTGTTGTTGTTCTTTAATCCCCACATCTGAAATAATTTTCTACTCACTAAAGAATTAATGAATCTATTGTCTTTGCAGGTAATTAGTATCGTGGCCCCTTCCTGGGCGTGGGCAAATGCAGTGACATGCTGAAGGTCACGAAGTGAGTCAGCTGCAGAGCCAAGCAGGGAGCCTGAGTTTTCCTTCCCCCTCTGGTACGGCAGACAGCTGAGATGCTGCTGCTTCTCTGGACAGGCTTTGGTATGCAGTGTAGAACGGCGGAGGAAGGTGCTGAAGTAGGATGGTTTGCTTGTAAAGACTCGCTCAAGTCTGTGCATTTATTTCGCCGTGTTCCTAGCGAACGGTGGACTATAGTTCAGCGCTGCCTTGCTCTTACGTTTGCACACATTAGCAAAGCAAACGGGAAATTGCAGAGCAGCCGGTGCCTATTTCCCACTGTAATGCTAATTTCTTGGCTTCTGTTTGGGAAAGAAAGTGGTGAATAATTTGAGGGAGATTGTTTGTTTGTTTTTCCTCTGTAAGACTGGAAAAATCTGATCCAAATTAAAACCTAATTGGCCATTAATGGACCTGGGGAGAATTCTGCCATATTCAGGGGCTCAGACTTGAAAGTGTGGAGCATTGAATGCTGCAAAACACTGGATGATCGCTTACATCTCAGTGGGAGAAGCGCTCTGCCAGCGCTGCTGAAGGCACCACGTGTCTCTGAATCGGGGCTGGTTGTTTGCAAGGAGATGCACAGATCAGTCGGGAGATGTTGGTGTGATCCATGTTTCTTTTGCATATCAGTATAAAGCTGCCGAGAAGGAACATGTTTCCTCTTCGGAGTGGTGGTGGTAGATACCGCAGCCACGCTCGTTGTTTGGAAATGTTCTTACACTTGCAGTGGGGCAGCCTTGGCAGTGCTGGGGTCCCCGGGGCATTCCCTGGCGCTGCGTCTTCCAGATGTCAGCTCGGCTAAACCAGCCTGGGTCTGGGCATTGTCTGTGCTACTGTGAGACCTTTGTGAGAGTTCTTTAGCAAAATGAATGAAGCGCACATCAAACCTGTCTCTTGAGCCATGCTTGGAATGGGTTTGAACACTGCGTCAAAATGTTGGAGAGAGAATTTCTTTTTTTTTTTTTTAGTCATACTGACAAACTGCCGTTCTTCATGTTGAAGTCACAATGTCTCCCTGTGCAAGCATTTCCTTTGCTCCTATGAAAAGTACAACTCAATCTTAAAAAAAAAAAACCCTGCTTAGCCGCCAAATGAGGCGTTTCATACCAGATGGAAGGCAGGGCAGGCTGAAATTTTACATTTTGATTCACTGAAGTTTAACAAATTGTTTCATATTGACCTCAGGTCATTAAAATAAACTCTCAGCGTACAAGGGGGAGGAAAGGCTGCTTTGCACAGAGCGTAACACAGAGCCTGACCTCTTGGTACTGCTCTTCTGGAAGAGTTAGTAACACCCTGCATTTTCACTGAATTATGACAGGCTCTTTGGGTGCTTTTAAACTATTTCCACATACATAGCCCAACATGGGAGGGTTTTCACCTTGTCCTCTTCTTGAAACAGCAGTACCAAATGGATATGGATGTTAAAGCAGCATCTGCGACGCTCCCACCCTCCCTGACTGTTGAAAAGAGTCTGCATTTCCTTGGCGGGGGGACAGTCACCCTGTGTGTCACTCCTCCTCTGCCCAGGGAGAGCGGGCTGTGACATTGGCACATGTCTCTGGCTGTGCAGGGATGCCCTGGCCGAGGAGGACGAGGGGTCTCCGCGTGCTGGTGCCACGTTACCGCTCCTCTCAGAAGCAGCAGCTGGCAGCCCTCTGATTAGCCTGCTACAGATGGCAGCACCATGCAAAAGGCCTCTCCCTGCGCCGGAGCACCCTCCGTGCTGTCACCTCCCTCCCTAATCCGAGGAAACCCACTGCTGCTTGCTGGGGTTTCCCATTCTGGCAGCTGCAAAGCAATGAGCTATGTCTGGGGCTTTGGCCTCTAACGCTGCAAAGTGCTCGGAGCCTGCTCCGGACCTCGGGAGCGATGCCATGGGCAGGGACCGTGGTTTCATCAGGAGCGCCTTCTGCAAGGCGATGGGGAGGAAAGGCAGAGTCCATGCAGGAGTTAATTCTCTGGGTGATCTGGATTTCTGGAATAAAAGCTTGTAATGCGGTTTAATAAGATTAGATTTATTCAATAACTGCAACATGAGGACGTTGGTTCATGTTAGCGGCAACTGCAGTGCCCCCAGACTTAATGGGTTCTGCAGAGCAGCGCAGAGAGGTCTGGGTTTTGCGTCGCTGTTACTGGTTTTAGTCCTTTTTCTTACTACTACTGTTATTCCTGGCTTTTGCCTAGAAAGAAAGGCTGAAAACTATGAGGGCAGAGTGAACAGAGCCGTGGTGGTGGCTGAGAGGATCCCCAACCAGGCTGGTTACAGACAAACAAGAGCCCGGACCAGTGTCTGGCTACTGCTCCATGTGACAGGCTGCTTCTGCGGTTTTAGGTGGGTCATTTGAATTTCTATGCCTCATTTCCCATGAGTACAGTGAGGCTAATAATGCTGCCTTTGTCTGTCCTGTCTGTTTAAAATGTAATGAGATGAGGTTTTCAAAAATGACAAATGATTTTTCGGTGCCTCGTATGAGAGCTTCGCTGAAGGCGTCTTCAGAAGTGGCCGAGCTCTCCTGCTGGGCAGCACAGCCTGCTGAGGTTCTCAAGCTGTGTCAGCAAAATGAAGAAGCTGAGCAGGACAGAGACGGCCCAGCACAGGTTTCTGCTTGAAGATTTTTCTTCTCAGCTTCACTTTTAAGTTCAGCAACACTGGCGCGTCTTAGCATTGGTTCTCCCAGACGTCACACATGGGGAGAAGAGAAAGCTTTGTGAAAACAAGGAAGAAAAGTGATGTTTTTCTTTTTCTTGCTTCCCCATTGTAGGGTTTGATGATTCGATTTTTGCTTTGGAATTTTCAGTGTGCCATTTTTGTTGAACTATTTATCCTTCACATTCTCCTTTGAACCAAATCCCAGTTCAGCATGTCCCTTGGTCATCGAGAAAATCTTTGCTTGAGACCTTTGGAAAAGCCTCTTTTGAGTATCTTTATAGTATTACATGGCACATGACATACTGCAGGAGTAACAAGGAGCATATGGGAATGCTTTCACTCTAACTCCGAAGAGTTGCACTGCTCGGAAATCTGTTTGCTTTAGTGGGGTTATCCCTGGTTTTGTAGTTGGAAATGTTTATCAGCCTGGCACGATGGCCCAGCTCAGCCAAAACACTCATTAGCTTTTCAACGTAGTGATTCTATATTATTGTCTGGTTATTGCAAACTAAAGCATGACAATGTATTTACCTCTATCAATGGACTTCCCCTTTCTCTCTCCTTGGGTTCACCAAGCGAGTCATTGCGGGTGTGTAAACATGATTAACGGTGTATTCAGAGCTGTGTTCTAAATGCCTACCTGTGCAGGCTGGTGCGATGTGTTTAAAATAGACTCCAAAGCCATCACCAAACACAGAGCCCACGAGGTGAAGCTGCTTAGTGCAGCTTAAGGGTAAGATGCTTTCGTGCTATGAGTCCAGTGATGTCCATGCACAGAACCATCAGCAGAAGTAACATCATCTTCTGAATTCACCTGGGCGTTTTCATCCAACATTCCTTCTTTACCTGGATGTGCCCTTCCTATTTTCTTTTAAGTGGTGTAGCTCAGATCTCTGCAGCGGGAACTTTTGAGGCTCTGATAAAGGAAAAATTTCTGCGCTCACGGGACGTGCATGTGTGTGCTGAATATTCTGAGCACAATTCTGATCCAAGTATTGATTACATCGCTGCCTGCGAGTGCAGAAAACTGGTTTCATTGCCCAAGGAAGCCTCCTCTGAGCCCATCCTCCTGTGTTATGGCCCATCATCCTATATCATGAGTGTAACATAGCAGATGATGTCCCAGGATATTCTGTAGCATTAAATGTTTCCATTCCAATAACCGGGGACGCAGTTCCGCTTCGTGGGAAGTGCTGCAGGAATTGCTGTGAAATAACAGGGGCAGGAGACAGCAATTCTAGAGCTGTTGCAGCTGGGCTGCACCTTCGATGCAATAGCAGCGTGTTACACCAGGTACTATTTGTTTATTGTGAGTCTGGGATACTTCTCATATCAAGTTTGCTGCTGACTTCTGTTTTTAGTGCTATTGTGTCCTGTCTTAAAGGAAACCAGAGCTGTAACAATGGAAGTCAAGTGAGTGAATCATTCATAGAGCGTGATTTGCTTTATAACCATTATTTGCTTTATTGTTGTCAACATTATTTATTAACCTAGTGCTTAGACGGTGTGTGAAGCCATGTGGATCACAGCTCAGGCACGCTTGCAATGGACAGATCTTATCTGGGGAGATGGAGAGCAGTCAAAAGATCTCATGGCAGGACATAAACAGTAATATTCACCCATTCTTCTCCTTCGCTCTTTGACTGGAGCTCCCTGACTTGGAAGTTCTCTGTTTCAAGCCGTGTTGAAGATTGCCATTGTCCGTTTAGGTTGGATCCTTTTTGGAAATGCTGGCAACATCTTCAATAATTCCGGTGCAGAAATCAATAGCTATTTCCTGTTAAGTCCTAGTTCTGTGCAGAGTTTAGTAGTGGCAAGCTGGTAGCTGTCATATTCTTAGAGAGGTGTTCAGAGGAAATGTTAATATTTAATGATGCCTTTTTGTGGTTAGAAAAGTGAGTTCTCTTAATGACACTGCCTGGAAGAAGCATCCCTCGGTCCTCAGCCGTCATCAATCCACACAACCTATTGCGAGGCTTCAGAATGTCACCCCACGTTTACAGACCTTGGTGAAATCAGCAGATCAGCTGGAACGTTTGAATACCAAACACTTTGGGGAGATTCCTATTGCTTCTATCTGTGTTTATCATCCTGGGAATAGCTGAAAAATGTCTTGATTTCAGACCAGGCTGGTACCTTTCGCATGCATGTCTTATATAAAGACTGAATTAGTAAGGAGAGGTTTTGAAGGCGGTGAGGCTCTCCACTCCCTCTGGAAGTCAGTGGGAGTTGTGCACCTCATTTCCATTTGTGCCTTTGGAAAAGCCCCATCTAATTGACTAAATATTTGTACTATTGGCTGTGGGCACGGTGGCACAATGTGGCTTTCAAACCATCTGTTTTCGTGGACTAAAACCCACTGGCAACAAACCTTGATTGGCAGAAATTCGCCAGGGCTGGTTTACATTAGTTGAGGTTGCTGAGGACAAAACCATAAAGAAAAAGAGAGGCATAGGATAAGCAGAAATAAAAAGGACCACGGAAATAAATGAGCTTTGTTTCAGCATTTGAATGGACCTTACTCATTTATCAAAAGACTTTCTTCTGGGTCTTTAATGTTTCTGAAATAATGTGTCTTGTCTTTGAGTGCTGAATGCCAAGAAAAGCTGTCAACCACTCCAGCAATTACCATATCCCAAAGGGAAGCTGGTTAATGATTTCTCTGTAGACAACTTGGTCTTTCAGTTTCTGTGTTAAGCCAGAACAATTCCAACCCAATGAGGCATTTTCAGATTTTTTTTTTTTTGTTCTTAACGTTCGAGGAATATTCTGGAAATACAGTTATTCACTGCCACCTCTTGATACTGAGCCTGCACCTTAGAAAATGGAAATTACAGGGTCAGATGCAGGGATCAGCAATCGGAAAGGCAATGACCAGAGAGAGGGAAGACAGTTTTCCCAGCTTATGGCAAGGCAGGGAAATTCACAGGCTATTGGCAGTGGCACATGCAACAAGTTGATATTTTTAAGGGCTGCCTAATTTTATAAGCACTGATGGTCGCAGAGATCAGCGCAGGCTATCCTAAGCCCTTGCTCTGAGCATCCTTGAGATTTGATTGTGGATTTATATTCAGGCTCTGTTCAGCTTCTCTCTGAAAATCACTTGCTAGTGTATATAAGAGTGGTCACTGGACCTCTGCTTTTAGCTCCATGCTCCCAGGCATCATGATTTTCTTCTACATTCAGTAGAAGCAATTAGCTAACTCCACCGTGCAGTCTCCTCTCCGTTGGACCTGGGTGAAAACACAGCATCAACTTGATTTAATCCTATTCTTAAATTGTGACCCAACAAAACTTAACTGAAAGATTGTCATTGACTTAAAAATGCTTAGGATTTTACTTGAATTTGCTCTTGAGCATATTGTCAGCTATGCTTCAGCTACCGTAAGGCCATGTTTCGGTAAATACACCTATTTATTTTGTATAGATAGCTGCAGCTTTCCCTTGGAAGGTTTTGACCTGTGCTCCTTAGAGCTGTTCAGATGTTGGAGGCATTGAGCACGGTACGTCTGCAGCCAGGAACAGGTAAATCTCCCCTGTGCAGAATGCCTCAACTGTCGTGTTCATGATTATCTGCCAGATATTTCTATTAGTTCTATTCTAGCTGCTGTGAAAGCTCCAGCCAGGCCAGATCTTAGGGGCCCTGTCCTATGGGGGGGTCCAGGCTTGAGTTCCTTAAGCCAGCATGATGGCTCCTACTGATCTCTTCCTTGGCTCATTTTCGCTGGAGAATGTATGTTTTGTGGAGCTCTGCTTTTGCAAATACCCCAGTTTCAATGGGATCCTGCCTTGCGTGATAAATTTTGCCCCCACTGAAGTATTAATAATTCATGATTTGCAATAGGAAGAGCCCCAGATTTGGAAGCAGCGGCTGTCATTTATTTTAATAATGGCAGTTTAATAGCAGAATATCCTCCTGTAATTTCTGTCTGGGTTCTTAATCTTTTAAAGAACCAAGAAAATTCCGGATTTGCAGCAACTGTCTCACCTAAGGATGTTAGGCACATCAAGCAACATGCAGCTTAGATTGCATTGTTCCTAATTCAAATCAAGCTCGATTGTCCAGCCTGACCCTGCACGCGTCGGTAACTGCGGCAATGAAATGTGATAAAGCATTGCTCGACATTTTCTGCATGAGAAGTAAGTCGGCACGTCTTGGCCAGACAGAACAGGAGCTCAGAAATCATAGAGCCAGTGATGCAGCACGGGTTAGTGAAGCAATCCCGCGCTCCGGAGTTTTTCTAGGCAGGCCACAGATAGCAAAGCACTGCAGCATGGAGGGAGTATAAGTATGTCAGTAAAGAGACCTGGTTTTCCACTTGTTTGCCAAGGAGCCTGCCTACTTCATATCTTTGTGCTCTCATTTCCCCCTCTCGATCATTGTCAGGATGTTTTTTGCAGCAGGATCCTTGTGAAACCCTCGTGCTCTTCACGCGGTCGGTCCTTTTTCTTGTCTTCGCCAGGGCAAATCCCCGGGCAGGGCTTGTCTTTTGTCATGTGGCGCTTAAGTAGCGAGTACTTCTGTCACTTAGGACTTTTGTGCACTAGCATAAAAGAATCTTAAATTAAAGCCAGTTCTGCCACTGCTTTCCTCTGCAGTTTCAGGCAGGCTGTGCGAGCTCTCTATTCATCACATTCCTTTTGTGCACTGTTGAGCTATTACTGCTACAAGTCGCTCGCCCAGAAGTGTCCGCAGTGTTACGATGCTCAGAAATCCTGGTGTTGGGATCCCACTCAGTTTCCCTCTTTCTTTCCTTTTATTATGTGGTGTGCGAATAATATTAACTGATCAAATTAACTAATTCTTCACGTGAAATGGTTTATCTGAAAAGAAGTGGTCAAGTTAGTTCTCCTACTCTGCAGACCCGTACCACTGGTATTGCAAGAAGCAATTAATACTCCTTCCAGGAGCAGAATATGAAATCTGCTGTGTGGAGGCTGAAGGCTACCAGGGTAAACTGGCCGGCTTTGTTTCTCAGGTTGTTTTTATGTCATTATTCAGTGTTTCTCCACCTTTGCTGTCAATAGGGCTAAGTATGAGCTGTTATCTGAGGAGTTTTTCTTATTGATGCTGGCCTTATGAAATTCAGATGAGGGTCAGTGTCACTTTCAAGGTAATTTATGTGGTTCACAGTGAAAATAGACAGCCTGTGGGATTATTAAGCACATGTGGATTATCAGCATCTGGTGATTTTATTTTGTCTTTCAGCAAATTTTGGTTATTTCCATGCTTAGGGCATGGGTATATCTAGTTGCTGGTTTAATATATTACTACTCTGTAGTTGTGCCATGCTAACGAACTGTAAATAAACTCAAAGTGAAATGTGAGTTGCATCATCCTACGCTCTTTTTATGATAACAAAGTTGGTAAGGAATCCGATATATCTGGCTGGGAATTCTGGGATCTTAAACAAGGCCTGTGTGTCAGACATAGAAACTTATTGCTGTTGAGCTTCTATGGCTGGCCCCAAAGTTGGAGTGATTTGGGGAGCTGAAGTTCCCAGTGCACTGGCTGGTTGAGCTTCACATGTGACAGCGCTTTTCCTATAGGAAAAAAGAGAATCCTAGGAATAAAGCTGTGGTGTCATGTAGGTGCATCAAAATGTTTCCAGTCAAGTGTAACAAAAACGAGTAGAATTTGTTACAGCTGGGCCTGTCTCAAGATCTGATAGTTGAATTTCACAGGTTGGAGTTAAACTTTTTAAATTATTCCAGTATTTTTCAGTGTCCATAAAAGGACCATAAAGACAGAGTACTAGACGAGTACCCTGTGAAATACCCAAAAAGGAGAATACAGTCCAAGAAGGATGCCTTTTAGTAGTTCAGTAATTCTCTTGGGGTGCCTTATATCCACATGGGTGGTTGAAATCAGCTTTGGTTTGAGACGTGAGGACACTCAACAGATCACCCTGCGTAAGGTGTTGTTGATGGACTTCCCATGAGTACAACTGGCGCTGGACACAATAACTGAAGACACTCCTGAGTGCGTCCTCAAGTGGAAAGGGGACATACTTGGAGATGGCTGTTCAATGTGTGATTGTGGTCCATGTTTTGAGGGTTTATTGCAAAAAGAGAGTCAGATCTGTATGGTAGGAAACCTCAGCTTTTGGGAGTGACCTTCATCAGGTCTGAAATGTGTGGAAGTTGCAGGCTTGTCTGCAGGATTTCATTCCGACCTCCATCACTTCACCATTCTGACCTCCATCACTTCACCATTCTGACCTCCATCACTTCACCATTCTGACCTCCATCACTTCACCATTCCGACCTCCATCACTTCACAGCCTCTGCTTGCTGGCAGAGCATTCTCCTTCCATCCCTCTACAGCGGCCTGTGGCCAAGGCCATCTGAGCATCTTCAGAGGATGTGCCAAGTGATGAATGAACTGTATTTAAGGCTATCCCTGAAAGCCACCGCTGACATTTCAGCAAACTGCAGAACGTGTCAACACAATCGCTTCCAGGCTCTCAGCTCGCTGGAGCCTCTGTCAGCACTCTGCAGCTTCTGGGGACTGCCTGATCAGCAATGCTATGGCTATTAATATTTATAAACCTTAAATAATACAAGACTCCGGTGTACCTGAGAGACCATATGTTGGCCTCCAGTGCCTGGTAAAGCACCTGAGATCAGTGTGGCTGATCCACACTTCTGGTCCCAGAAGGGGAAGGAGGTGGAGCTTTTCCCCTGGAGAGCCTCTGCCTTTGGATTCCTCCCTCCTTCATTAGTTACCAGAGCACATCATCCTCATCCTGCGGGGCCAAGCTGCAGGCTTATTTCTTGCCTTTTAGTCTGGAGTCTTTTCTCACTGCGCTCTGCATTTATTACGGGGCTTCACTTGGTTGTGACCTCGGGGTTGGTTTTGTTCGACCTGTTGGTAGAAATTCTTTGGTTTGGGTGTGGTTTGCAGGGAGAGAGGGCGCTGGGATTGATGTTATTTATTTCTTTATTGGTTTTGGTGAGGCTGGTGTGGTTTTGGCCTGAATCTTCTGCAGGTGCTTGGTAGCCACTTGGCCACAGATGCCTCTAAATTAACATTTAATGTATGCGTGTGCAAAGACGCATATCGATGAATAATGCATAGTAATAAACAGCTTGGCCGTTGGGTTTGGTTCAGAGCAATATTACGTCTGGATTAGCCTTAAAGGCCCCGATCAGTGGCGTTAATAACGTCTATCAGGTGGAGACGGCCAAGCTCAAGCCACCATCATGCACCGCACCGCTTTCCTTTGTGATAAAAACGCCTCTCCTCCCATGTACGCAGCCTTGGCCAGACTCGCAGAGTGTGACTAAGGCAACCTCCTCCCGCAGCGCCAGCCAGCGGAGCGGTTTATTTGGGTACAAACCCAAGAGGATCAGTAAAAAAAAAAAAAAATGGAGGATCCATGCCATGCACGTCTGTACCAGCCAGGAGGAGTGGGGAAAGGGGGGTGATGGAGGCCAAGCAGCGAGGGGGCTGGGGGTTGCCTGGATGTGGCTCTGAGCCCCCCGGGGCCGGCTGTGAGTCCCCCGGGGCTGGTTGTGAGCCCCCCAGGCCTGGCTCTGAGCCCCCCAGGTCCAGCTGTGAGCCCCCCAGGTCCAGCTGTGAGCCCCCAGGCCCGGCTCTGAGCCCCCCAGGTCCAGCTCTGAGCCCCCAGGGCCAGCTGCGAGCCCCCAGGTCCAGCTCTGACCCCGGGGCCCAGCTCTGAGCCCCCTAGGGCCGGCTCTGAGCCCCCCGGGTCCGGCTCTGAGCCCCCCAGGTCCGACTCTGAGCCCCCAGGTCCAGCTCTGAGCCCCCAGGCCCGGCTCTGAGCCCCCCGGGCCAGCTGCGAGCCCCCCAGGCCCGGCTCTGAGCCCCAGGCCGGGTCCGGCTGCCGGGGCCGGGCGCGGGTGGTGCTGAAGGGACAGCGCCGGCGGCCCGGCCCGGCCCGGCCCGGGGGGCCCCCGCTCGCCCCCAGCCCCAACTTGCCCCTCGCCTTCCCCTTCCCACAGCATGGGCCGGGGGCTGCTGCTCTGCCTCCGCCTCTCGAGACCTGCCTGCAGCCTCCCCGCAGGGAGGCCCCGGGGGCCGCGGGCTGAGCGGAGGCTGCGCCGCCGGGGCGCCGGTTTGGGCTCCGGGAGGTAAGTCCTGGTTCCCGGCTCCTTCTCCCGTCCCCCTGGGTTCCCACGGCCCCTCTCCCATCTTGTCTCTCTTTCTCTCTCCAGTGCCATCCATCAACCGTTCCCTTCCCCGGCCTCGAAGAGGGTCCGCCCGAGTCACGGCACCGGCGATGCCCCCGAAGCCCCGAGTGCTGAGTCAGCGGTTTGCCTCCCACTACAAACAACCCCGCCGCGGTCTCCTCCGCTTCCCCGCCCTCCGCGGAAAAGCGAGGAACAATAGGATTCCCGGAGCGCTCCCCGGCTCCACCATTGCGGGGCCGGGGGAGGAAGGGGAAGGGGCGGTGGGAGGAAGGCGCGCTGCCGGGGAGGGGGATGCTCGGTCCCCGGCAGGCTCCGGGCAGCTCCTGGCGGTAGCGGCACGCTGGGGAAGGGAGCGGGGAAAGGGGGTGTGTGATGGGGGCTGTGGCTCCAACCTGACCGAGTCCATTTGCCAATTCACCAGTCGCATCACTTCCGGATCGCTCCTCAGTTTCTGCTGCAGAGTGAGCTTTGCTTTTTTTTTTTTTTTTTTTTTTTTTTTTTTGTTTTTTTTTCCTTCTCCCCCTCCCTCCCCATCTGGATGCTGGGAACTTGAAACCTCCTCCCTTGATTGCAGCAGGATCTGCCCCAACCTTCCACTCAACTTTGCGCTGCATCAAAGAGAGCGGAGCGAGCCACAGGCTGTACCGGGCTGATGGGGGCAGGGGACCTGCCAGGCACAGCCCTTTCCCATTGATGTGCCCGTGTCTCTAGGACCCTGAGCCATCGCTCTCTTCTTTTTTTTTTTTTTTTTTCCCTTTCCTCCTCTCTTGTGTGTGTGTGTGTGTGAAGGATCCTCCTGGTTACTGCTGTTATTATTTTCCCCTTAGCAGGGAGACCACCCAAGCCATGGCTGAGAGGAAGCAGTCTGGCCGGCAAGGTGAGGAAGAAGAAGTGCCAGCCTTCTTCAAAAACCTGGGCTCGGGCAGTCCCAAGCCCCGGCAGAAATTCTGTGGCATGTTCTGCCCGGTGGAAGGCTCCCTGGAGAACAAGACCATCGACTTCGACTCCCTCTCGGTGGGCCGCGGATCGAACAAAGTGGTGGCAAAGCAGAAGGATGTTGCCCACCTGGGTCCGGATGCTCAGTCCGTCTATTCCAGGCAGAGCGGGAAGGGAGGGGAACCATCTGTTGATTTCGGGAGAAAGGTGGAGATCCGAAGTGCCACTGGGAAGGAGGCGCTGCAGAACCTGAATGACAAGGTGGGTACATATATATATGTGTGTGTGTGTGTCTGTGTGTGTGTGAGAGATGCCACCTGAACACGCGATAGGCTGCAGAAGGGATGGAGCCGTTCCACCCTCCAGTTTCTTGCTTTTTTGTCACTTGCATGTATGTGGCAGTCAAGGTCTTTCTGCAGGCAGCAGCATCTCTCCTAGAGCCTTCTTGCCAGACCTCTAATGTTCTCCGTGTGCTCTCTGCAGGTGTGTGTATGTGCACAGGGAGGAGGGCACGAGAAGAAAGGAGCCCCCTGCACCCACAAACACCCTCCCTTTCCCCACCCTGCCTTCCTATTTGGTGATAGAATCTGACTTTTTTGTTTCTTAGGCGATAACCCTCAGCACAACGGTAGCAACATGCCCCACCCAGCTAGTGAATGCAGCTCACGGCACAGAAACGCAATTGTTAGCAAAAGAGCATCAACGGGCCTCTACCTACAGGGATCAAATCCCTGCAGGCTTCTTCCAGGGGAAGCTCCTACCCCTTTTCCCAGGGGAGGACAGGCTGCAGAGTGACACCTGGGAGCTGTATTTCAATACCAATTTTGATCAAGGCCTCTGGCTACAGGGGGAATTTTTGCCTCAGTAAGAGCTGGGACTTTAACAGGAATGTGGTGTTCTCTCAGGAACCCACGGAACTCCTCCCAGTCTTTTAGGACTCCTGAAGCTTTTTTCTCCCTGTGTGTGTGTTGTGGTGTAATAAAGCCGATCCTCTTCCTGAGGCAAAACCCATTCAACCCCTAGGTCCATCTGACCACGCACATTTGCTCTCCTCAAATCGATTTAAGCAAGCTTTATTCAGCTTGGAGCCATGCAATACTCTGTGTGTTCCTCTGACAATGCTGGTCCTGGGCATGGGCTGGAAGAGTGGAAATGAATGAATTACCGACCAGCAAAGTGATAAACTCCAGTATACTGGGAAAGATCTTTCGTGAGTAGTTCCCCAGCGGGTTCATGGAGGAGTTTGTGCTTTGGAAATGTTTCTAGGATGCATCTCCTGATTTTTACTGATGGTATGGATTGCATCTACTGGGCAGAAGCCTGCCTGGAATTTATAACGTGGGCTTGTTTGCCACTTTCTCCTGCTTTCAGGAGTGTGAAATGTCACCGGGAGTATTTTGCGGGGCTCATCCGCCCCAAATCAGACCCTACTCTGCTTTGTCCTACTGCAGTAACCCAAGGGCTCCATCCAGTCGTATTCACGTGGCTGAGCAACTGTTTACTGCGAGGTCACAAGGGTAGGCCCTGATTTCCCGAAGTGCTCGTACCAACCTTTAATTTGGAGTGGGACACGCTCCACGCCGCTTCAAACCTGGTTTACCAACCCCAGACAAAAGTTTGTGTCCGGTTTCCCACAGTTTGCCACCTACAGATGCCTACGGTTTGATTTGACCGTGTTGAAGTGCCTGCTAATGGAATAACTTCCCGTGATTAATTAGTCTCCTTGGCCTAACCAAAGTGCATCTCGGGAATAAAGGGGATACACCTTTTCAGCTTTGAGAGTCAAAGGTTTTGGCAGTTCAAGACATTTTCAGAACGGATTTCGGACAATTTGATGTGGTGATGTCCTGCAGGGCAAGTATATAGAGGTGATATATTAATTCTGAAAAGATGAATTATTTTGTGGTTGAAGGGTGCCAGTATAACAAAAATCTGGAAGGACAATATAATGAAAAAATCCAAAGTCCACACAGAATATTCATCACTTTTTTTTTTTAAAGTGTGGGTTTTGGTTCTATTTTTAAAGATTGTCATATTAATGTTACCCGAAGGTATGAAATAATGGGGTGGTGTAAAACACTTGAGTTGTTTCTCATTAGCTTTACGTAACTCCGACGCCAATGGCTTGTGCAGTGAGGGGTTGTGAGCGTTTGGGAACGTGTGGTCTTTTATTATAAATGTCTCGGTCTCGACTGGCACTTTGTTGCACGCGTGTTTTTAGCTTCGATGGTTTTCCAGCTGACTTCATCTGTAGCTTCAATCAACGGTTAGATCCTCAGCAGGTAAAACTGGCTTTACTTAGCGTACTTAATAGAAGGGTTTTTATGGTGATAATCAACATATTTGGAAAAAAAAAAAAAAAGGTAAAGAAAAAGAATGTTGCAGGGAGTGGCGTTAAAGGGAACACTGCATTAAAGTGATTTGAGGCAGGAGAAGCTGCTGAAGTTTCGCAGCTGAATTTGGCCCATTATTTTCAAACCTCTGTCTGAAGCGTTTGATAACACATCTGAAATAGGTTCTCCCTGGAGAGACTGTACGCTGTTTCCATGTGATAGGAATCAAAACTGTAGTGGAAAGGAAAAAATATGCTAATTTATAGGATCTTGAATTTCTAACTTGCATAAATTAGTCCACAATAGGGTTGAAATCTCACTGCTGCTTTTTCTTTAGCTTGAGGCTGATGATAGCGGCAATTTTTATCAATTCGTGTGACTGCCAACATACAGAACAGTCCATGCTCTGCTTCAGCAACCAAAGGACCACATCGTGAGCTGATGGGAATAGGTGCCAACCAACTGGAGGCAATGAAGAGAGGTGGGAATATTTTAGCCAGTGACTGGATTCAAAGCGGCTTTAGAACACAGTCATCCTTCCTGCCACTGTATAGAAAGATCTTGTACTAATCTCCCCTGAAATAATTAACAAAGCAAGATGGACAAGCTATTTTTTTTATTTTTCCAAGGTCTTAAGTGTCCTGAGGATAAAAAAAGGAATGTAATTATTCCACATTAAATTGCAATATATTGTTCTGCGGGCAAAGATAAGGGTAATCAAATCTCTTTGTCTCTGTGCTGTCCAGGGTATTCTATAGGCATCTATCACGGCCTCGCTTTATTGCCTCTGGGCCATGCTGCCTCATAATTCAGGGTTAAGATCATCTCTGGAGGCTCCAGGAAGGCTCTCTGTCTTGGTTTAAGCAGCTCTTTACGGTTAGGCCTCTGGAGGCACTGTGACCTATTCAACAGGTCTGCAACTCAGCACATCTGAGGCAAGCTCTGCCTCTTCCCAGCTGGTAGGCCTTGGAGAATTAACCGGGCTTCTATTTCCCATCTTTAACTCTGCCATCTTCTCCGTTTACACTGTTAGCGCCTGGTCCTGGAGCTACTGGTTCAATGCCTGAGAGCTGCTCAGTGACTCGAGGCCCTGACCTCAGCGGGGCCACCGCTGCAGCCTAACAAGAATGTCATTTTCCAACGCAGGATTTCTGGAATGAGACAATAAACACTTGGCCTGACTTTCATGGATGGCCCCTGCAGGCGCATTTCCTACAGTGGGATTTGGAGTTCAGACAGCATCAAGGCAGGGACCTGTGGAACTTAGTGCAGAAGCTGCAAGCTACCTTATCTCAGCAGGGTTCTGATAGCCCAGGCTTCCCAGGGCATTAGTCCTCTCTTCCGTAGATGAACAGGCTTGAGACACGTTAATCTGGGGTTTGAAAAACCTTGGCCATTGCTTGCCCTGCGTCATTTCTCTGTGTGTATTTCCCATGTCTATAATTGGTGTTCCTTCCGTCTTGCTCATCTGTTGAGATTCTTTGGGACAGAGACAGTCTTTTAGGGAACATCCGTAGGGAAAAGCAAGGTTTGACTGCAAGCTGGGGCTTGCTTAAGTCTAGTTTGCCTAGACATCCTAAAGTAGGTTCTAAGACACTTCAAGACAAGTACAAGCCCTGAGATCCCAGATCTCGTCTTAAATTGCTAGTTCAAGTTCTCATTGCCATCTTGTCCATCCTGCAGTGACTCGGGTGGTTCTCCTGTGCAACACATAGTCACCTTTATATATTTTTTGCATCCCTTAAAAACAGCTCGTGGACCTTTGGGAAGTGCAGAGCACTGGGTGTAAACTGCTGGTCTAAACCAACAAAGCCATATCCTGTTGTAATAAGTAATAATAATGAATAAACAAGAGATGAGGAGAATATTTTTATTTTAGAATTGTCAGGAGAGGAATCACTTGCAAAACACAGTGGCATGAAGCTTGTGATAGGGCTGGACTTTTTGCTAAAAACTCAAAACTCTCAGGATCATGGTTGCTCATTCCTGGAGAAAATACTGAATAACAGGACGTTGTTGAGAGCTCAGATAATCATAGACAATGGAACTGTTGTGTGAAAAAAAGAAAAGAAAAAAAAAAGCTGCTCCAGACAGCTGGAAATGCAGTTCTGACTTTAATTTGTTACAAAGCCTGCAATTTTTCTAGCCTTGTTTTGAAAATCATTGCTTGTTAAATAATCGTACAGGAGGATGACTTGTGTGTCCTTCCGATGGATCATCACAATTGGTCTGACTGCTGAAAAAAAAAAAAACCCAAAGCCACAGAGAAGCTAACAACGATGAGCACAAAAGCCCAATTCCTCTTAACTTTTTCAATCCCTCTCAGCAGCACCTCGCGATGCAGGCTTTATCTCGGGGGATAAACGCAGGACTTTGGCACAAGGAGACCAGGAGCTTTGCGTGCCACCCTTGGCCATCGTTTGACATGAGCCATCTGGTTTTAGGAGGTGCTGAGCAATCATTTAGGTCTGCCTGGGACGTTTACCTGCAGGACAATGTCAAATTCCTCATACCGCTTGTCTGCCTCGTTGGCACATTAAATCTGATTCTATCTTCTGTGGTGGTGTTATAAAGTTGGGAAAGGATGTAGGCAGCAAAACTCACGTGAAGTTGATGTGCGTGTTCTGCATGAACTCTCTTACTCAAAAAAGGGACAGCATCGGGGAGCAGTCTACCAAAACCTCCCAAAACCCAAACCTCTTTGCTGTGAGGTGCACGCAGAAGTGCCCTGCTCTCTGATCACCTCCCAGAGGTCTGGAATCAATCTGAAGGTGGGAGAATAGAGGTCAGAATTTCATTTTCTCCTTCTCTGGAGTAATGACTGTCCTGTACATCAGAGGTAGGCCAGGCTGGCTGACACAAGCAATGACAGCAATTGTTGCCTAGTAGGTTTTGGGGGAAGGAGAAGGGATTATAATGTTAAAAGACTGTGCAAATCGCGGTGAAAATAGAAATTTCTTAGAACCCTTAGTTCCTGTGGGCCTGCAGATGCTGAACTCCCTTCGCTGGATAAAATGGAGGAAGAATGACAAGGATGCCCAGATGTCCCATGCTTTTGTTCCAGGAATGCTGTATTTAACCACAGTGATGGTCAGAGCACGAGTGTAGGCTGTAAGAGGAGAGGAGAGCACAATTTTGCTCTGTGTTCTGCTACCCATGACAGAGCGAACCCAGACTAGAACCCTGAGGAGGGCTCTCTCTTTCCCCCATAGCATGACATGACAGTAAATTAACTGTGGAGCAGCAGCTCGGGCTTGTTTAAGGACAATTAATATGTTAGTGCACCTGAAATGCTTGGGACATTTTCTCTGAGAAGCACTGTGAGAGCAGCAGTCTGCTTAGAAAGCTATTTTTGAACCTTCTCAAGGTTTCTTGGGATTTTAAAGGAAACAAAATCAATTGGAAGGTTAATTTTAATTTGCAGACCAAATGTACATTTTTATCGACCTGTTTGTGCGGCTAGAAAGCAAATCTCCCCCTCAGAATCTAAGCTAGGTTTTGTTCAAAGAAGATCAGGCTGTTTCTCTGAGAAGTTGTGTGATTTCCACCTCCTCATAGTAGCACATTTGACCTCTGTGGTCATTTCCATACCATGACGCTTAATTTTAACTTTCTCCTGCAAGATAAGAAAACAAAGGAAAGATGCCCATTGGCAAGTACAATTCTGCTCTGTAATTTAATTTCCAGTGATTAATAAGGGACAGTTCTTTCATCATCTTCCGGGAAGGACAGATGTGCTCCTTCTGCCACGTATCAGCCTGTATTTAATCCTCCCAAGACTCCGCACGATGCAGGGGGTTGCTGGATCCATGGGAAACTCCTTTCAAACCATTGAGACTCGGAGCTGAGGCAGCAATTGGCATGGACAGAACCATGACAGAAAATTAGGGCCTGATCGGTGAACTCGTGAAAGCTCTTTTGGTGCATGATTTAGCATCTAAGAAACCTAAAGGAAAATCGAGAGCTTGTTGGTGCTGTAGCGCTAGAATTTCAGGTACTTCTGAGAATGCTTTAAATCCATCTCTGATCCCTTTTTTTTATTGTTACATTTTTAAACGTATATTTCCATTTACAGCTTTTACAACTTCATAGCAAAATGTCTTTTTTTTAAAAAAAATGATTTAAGAATTCAGTGGGAGTAAAAGCAATCGGGTCTTGCAGAAATTCTGTGGGGTTTGTTGCAATTACACTAGAAGTCTGCAGAGAAAGAGACTCTTTTAATAGTTTTTTTTCCCAACCATCCATTAACTCCACAGTGGGAATAAAATTCCTTGCTAAGTGCTTTATGGTAGTCCACAGAATCTGTAAATTTAAGATTCAGAGCTGATGTAAATCGATTTCCGCTGACGCCTGTGATGATTTATTTTAGCATAGATTACCACGGGGCGGAGATTCTCGTATTCTTGTGCCATTTTCCCTCTAGACCTTTCCAAATTTAGACGTAGACACTCCTTAACGTGAAACGCGTTTCTGCTGCAGAGAGCCTGCACAAGATGTCCTACAGTTCAGGAGGGACAGAGATCTACTGGAGAGAGTCCAGTGGAGGCTGCGAGGCTGAGGAGGGGACAGGAACAGCTGCCTGATGAGGAAAGGTTGAGAGCCCTGGGGCTGGTTAGTCTGGAGAGGAGAAGACTGAGAGGGGATCTAATGAATGTGGGTCAATAGATGAGGGCTGGGGGTCCAGAAGAAAGGGGCAACCTC
>JAVSBS010015035.1:0-28416 GCA_033124195.1 Coracias cyanogaster | reverse complement strand
GGGCCACAAAGATGATCCAGGGGCTGGAGCATCTCTGCTATGAGGATAGGCTGAGGGCACTGGGATTGTTCAGCCTGAAGAAGAGAAGACTCCAGGGTGATGTTATAACTGCCTTCCAGTACCTGAAGGGAACCTACAGAAGGCTGGAGGGGGACTTTTCACAAGTGTCCAGTGACAAGACAAGGGGAAATGGTTTTAAATTGAAGGAGAGTTGGTTTAGACCAGATCTTAGGAAGAAGTTCTTCAGTACAAGGGTAGCAAGGCTCTGGAATAGATTGCCCTGAGAGGCTGTGGATGGCCCCTCCCTGAAGGTTTTCAAGGCCAGGTTGGATGAGGCCTTGAGCAGCCTAGTCTAGTTGAGAGGCATCCCTGCCCGTGCTGGAGGTTGGACTAGAAGATCTCTAGGGTCCCTTCCAGCCTAAGCCATTCTATGATTCTATGAAGATGTTCAATATTCTATTCTGACTATTAACTGGGTTTATGCTTGCTGGAAAGCTATCGAGAAATCAGCAGCAACTATCACCCACCTCTGGAAACAGAGTGCTGTTGCCTGAACCTTGCCATTACCCCACAGGAGAGAAGCAAACCTGGGAAAATAAGAACAAAAATGAAGGAAAAAAGCATGTTCTGAACATGCTGAGTAATAAAGTTAATTTACACAACTAATCAGCACTGCAAACCCATATAAACATTCAGCTACCATGCTATTCGTAAGGGAAAAATTGAGCCCAAAAGCTTTGATCTGTCTTGAGCTCCTCCACTGTAGTCAAGGGATGAGAAATTTTTTACAATGCTTTGTAACTAAGAACTGAATCACTGATTTTTAAAAACAACAACAAAGTATAAGCAGCTCGCATCTGTGCTCTCGCTAGTGTCGTCTTATACCTGGGCAAGCAATGGGATTTTTCCCATAATCATGTACAATCTTATTTATTTTGTGTCCTTCTGTAAGTGTGTGCATGAGTAGCTAATACAGACAGATAGGCCAGAGACAAATCCTCAGATTCAGGCACTCCTCAGCTGTGGAGTGTTCAAAATCTAAATCAGGGCTTTACAGCTTGAGCCCTTCTCTAATATTTATACAGATTTATGATAAATGTAGTACTTTAGAGCTAATTCTTGTTCATAACGTAGCCATTGCTCAATTGTGACTGTAGTGTATAAATATCACGCATTTATCTTGGAGCCTGTAGACATTTAAGCCTCTGTGTTCTTTGGGGCTTTATTTATTTATTTATGCCTTTGCTTGTTTGATAGATGGCAGCAGATAAATGTTTCCTAACTGGAGATGTCTCATTAGTTTTTGCTTTTAGTATCATCTGTCATATGACAGCAAACACAACAGGGAATTTTTGCACATTTGTATGACTGTATTGTGTTTTCACTTACAGCTGCTTCTCTGTTTTCACAGGTGAGGTGACACATAAATATAACCTTACCCTTAAATACTGTCTTCCAAGAAAATGCATTTGTACTTAAACCAGAGCCCTATCGTCCTGTCGTTACAGCCCCACTTTTTTCGAAGCAGCAAGCTCGTTCTGTGATAGAGAAGGTGGAGACTGGGAAGCTGGCTCTGCTAAGCCTTGCCTAATGCAAACTGCTTTAGTATGCACATCACATCATGCCGGCTATACTGCAGGGAGCAGGCAGTTATCGCACAAGCGTGCATCCTCAGAGCCAGGATAAACACTCCGTTACTCTCCCTCCAAACTGCTCTTCTGGGAGGGAGAGAAAATAAATAGGGAGCGAGAGAGGCATTTGAAGTAACCTTTTTAAGAAGGAGGCAGAAGCCAATAGAACCTTTCTGTCTTTATTTTTTTTTTTCCTTTTTTTTTTTTTTCCCCACTTCTTACTAGAGAAATTCGTGTTACCTCAGCAATTAAGGAGAAGAGCCAGCATCTAGGGTTCCAGGCTGTGAGGGGAAGTAGCAACTTGTACCAGGTAGGAAGCCCTTTCAACATCCTCTTTAATTCATGCAGCTCAGTTACTACTTGCTATGTTACTATATAGTGGCTGACTTCTAGAGACCTTGTGTCTGCCAGTCACCATTCCCCGAGTGAAAGAGACCTTGGGGAGCTTTAATTGCCAATGACCTTCAGGGTATTTCTTGGAAAGACACCGGTACTTAGTGCTGTAAAGTACAGCAATCTGTACTTTCGTCTGACTGCTTAGAGGTGTGCATTTAGCATCAGGATGCAGCTGGGTGAAACTGCAGCTGTTACCCGTCTATGAAACCATGTCACAAATGAGTAAAAATTAGCCATTTTATAATAAATGAAGCAGCTGCTCTGCATTTTTAGCAACATGGCTGTATCAATTTCCAAAACTTATTACCATAAATTATTTTTGTGCTGGAAAGTAAGCAGATATGCTTTAGTGTATTCAAAGTTATTTTGGCAGCTATCTACTATATTTTCATAGTTGCTTATGCATATTTTATCAAGACTTTTCTAAACTTTCCTGAGGCAGCCGTGTCTTATGTGGCAGATTAATATTTCTGCTAACAAATAAGTAGTGTAATAATTGAAGTGAGCCAGTTATGATATTCGCTTTACAGCATTGCCTACAGAGAGCCCGTGGGAATGCAGGGCTGGGGTGCGATGGAGCCCTAGGTCACGTATGGTCGTCATCTCTCAGTACTACAGAAGGATGGAGGAGAAAGTGAGGAGGAGGAGAAGTCTGTGACTGGGCTTTGTGATCCTGTTGTGCAGCATTTCCTTCCTAGTACTTTGTGTTCATTCACATGAATTGTTAGGTGACGTCTCTTCAACCTTTTTGTGTTGTGAGAGTTATGTGACTCAGTTTTATTAAAAGCAAGAGCAGCATTTGCATGCAATGAAGAAATAAGTTTAGAGTTTAGGAGTCAATCCTGCAAGGGTCACCAAGATGCCTGTGGGACTCTCCAAGTTTCATTGTTTGATTGATTTTATTTGCTGTTTTCTGTAAGGGAGTCTGAAGGAAACTTTTGCAAGCTTTAACATTCTGTTCTGTGAAACAGACCAGGGACAGTGAATTCTTTAAGGGTGAAAATATACATGTATTTTTAAACTGTGAGCAAGTATACCCTGTCTAAAGATTCAGTTGCAAGAAAACCTGAAAATAGTGTTCAAAACAGTCAGAGCTTAGGCACCACTGCTGTAATAATAAAATAAATACTGATAATAGTAGAGCTCTCTTGAATGACTGTACCTGCACAACCTCTTCTTGTATGTAACCTCTTTATGCAGAAATGGCTCCACATATATATTTTTAAAGGTATCTTGTGATGCTTCTCTGTAGGAAAAACTACTGAAGATGTCTAAATCCATAGTCTTTTTTTCTAACAAGCATAATGAAAAAAACAATTCTTAGAAAATGAGAATTGCATCTGATAGTAGTAAAACCTAAGGAGGTAAAAAAGAAATAACTTGGAAAATCATAGCTGTGAAATAGAGGTGAGATCTAGTTAGTGACCAGGGTTGGTTAGAGGACCTGGAAGCAAGAAGAGTTTTACCATCTGTTTCATCTGTTCTAAGAAATTCAGTGCTTCAGAGAATTCAGACTTAGAAAGTACCAATTCAATTAGCAGCTGAGCTAGGAGGAAAACTAGAATGGGAAAGTGATATCTTGACTCCTTTTATTTAGCTTGATATATGAAATATGTGATGAAGAAAATGATACCCGTGTCCTTCTGGATATGTAGTGTTTTTTGACATTTGATGTAAAACTGAATTGAATTATTACCTTAAAGAGAAAAGGGAGGAGTAAGGGCAGCAAGTTGAACACTTTAATACATTTCACTGGAAACTCCTACAAAATGCAGGTTTCAGAGGAGTTTAAGGTGAAGTACATCTCATTCATGTGGGGTTTTTTGTATTTTGGGATTGGTTATTTTGTTTTGGTTTTGTGTTTGTTGTTTTTTGGTTGGTTTGTTGTTTTTTAAAACCTCCAGTTCAAACGCTTATCCTAGGAATATGTAAAATCCTCAAACATTCTCAAAAACTGTGAGTTGTCTCAGGCCTTAAATTTTGGCTTTCACTTTGGGGTTTATTATTTATCAATTCATTACCACACTTTGTGGGTCTCTCTGAGAGAAAGGAATCATCAGAGAACTGTGCATTGGGGTGTATAGGTTTCTTAGCTTTCTGTTGCTCGCAGGTCGCTGCCTTTCTATGCCTCAGTTTACTCGTGTAAATACAGGCATTGGCAGCTGCCTATTTGGAAACATATTGCAGATCCGAGTCCTTCCAGATTGTCCTCATTCACCCTAGTGCAGCTTTATGTAGATTTGCATTTTTGTGACTCTAGTTCACCTTGTAGCTTATGAATTTGACTGGAATAATTTTTCTTATCACTTGTTGCTCACCCTACTAAAAGCCTGCTGAACGAACACAGTTTTCTTCATGACTAAGAATAATTTTTCATTTATAAAACAGCAGAAATCCATTTATGCTTGATCCCTGCCCTGGAATAGACTACCTCTACTGCAGAGAGCTTAGTGGCGTTTGTGGGATGGCCCTGTCCCGTTGGGGAATCATGTTCCTTTAACAAGGCCTGTCAGGATCTTGAGTCACTGCTAGTAAACCTATGATGTCTATGTATCTGAAAGTACAGTTCAAACTTACTGTCCCATAAACCTTATGATTTCTCTGCAGAACTGGTGCAATCGGTTATGCTCAGGTTTTTTTAAATAGAAAAATAGACTAACCTGACTGCCAGGGGAATTCCTGGCTGACATCCCTGTTTGTCACCTTGTAGCATGTGGGTACCAACTTATGTCGGTAGTTTTGACTGAGGCTCCCTACCTCTGTATCAGTTCCCAGACCTGCCCAGTGATATTCCTTTCTGCATCCATGTGGTGGAGAACTGGGACTCCTAATCCCATTGGAAATAAGATGGGGAAACCTCAGGTTTGTTACAAGGGTCTTATCTGTTAATATATGAAAGGAAAGCTCCCTCTGTAAAAGTACAAGTAATTGATGTTTCTTGGTGCTTTTTGGCACTTTACTGGATCAAGAAACTAGCCTGCCTGGAGAGTATGTTGTTAGTATAAGGACGATCAAAATGCAGTGTATTAAATTCTAGGTGTTGATATAATTCTGTATTATTCTGGGTCCCCAGAGTGGCCATTATTTTTTGATCTAGCTTTAGTTAATTTTAATAAGCTCCTTGGCTTTGGGAAGCAAAACACTAAACACACAGTCCCAGCAATGTATGATGACTGTGCAAATTTAAACCTGAGCATCTCCAAACAACCTCGCAGTAGCTTTGGAGGGGCAAGGGCTGCACGGTGTTACTGAACAGATATGCCCACACTCAGGCATGTATTCCTTCTACAGGCATGAAAGAGGGTATGAGACTAGATTTTCCTATCCCCTCTCAAGATGTTTGGTAACGCTTTTCCAAAAGAACACCTGAAGACAATCAGGGACTTTTGTACTCTGCTTTCTATGTATGGAAGGGATTAGAATTAATGGTTGAACTCAGGGGATGAGGATTAATGGTAAGGCTGACTAGCGTTAAGTAATGTGACTTCCATTGGACTTCACTGCCAACTTTAATAAAATAGTAAGTTACTTAACGGCACACAACTTTTGAGATTTATTTAGGCAGTAATCAGTAATTAACTGCTGGCTTGTTGGTTGCTGGACTATTAATGTTCTAACAAACTGTTAACTAAAGTAACAGTAACAGCAAATTCTGAAGTGGGTGTTTGCTCTGACTGTGTGTTTCATGTGGCATAACTTTAGCTGTCCTGCACTTCTTTAGCAGCTAGGGACTCATTAAATAATTTCTTCCCCTTTAGTGCCTTTTGATGCTATGTGGAAAGGCTGTGATGTTGGAGCTGGGTTTGTAATACCTGTAAAGCTATACTTTAGATGGAATGTGGAATTTTGTTGGTATTTTTTCCCCTGAAACTTTATTGCTGCCTTTTTAAAGACATCTTAAGCAATACTATTCTTTAGATTTTTTTTTAAGAGCTAATCTGATTTTTTTTTTTTTTTTCCTAAATTAAATTCTAACTTTGTGTGGAAACTCATCCCTGATCTGTTTCAATTAGTTCTGGTAACACTGTTTAGCATAAGGAAGTTCTGACATAGGTCATTCTCAGAAGAGGCAGAATTGGAAAAAAGTGTCTTGGGATATTTCAGCCTTCTCATTATTGTCAGTCTTGTTCAGACTTCAAACTGGAAAGCAAAACTGAATGGTGAGAGACCCAGAAAATAAACTGGAAGATGAACAGCTGACATTTTAGTAAATTTATTTAAAGTTCCAGGGTTTTTTTTGTCATATTGCCATTTCCTTGTTTTCCTCTTCAGTGGCCAGGAAAAAAAAAAAAAAGAAACAAGCTAGATATTACTATTTCTTGTAAAGTACGATGGCTGTTTTATCTCTGTGGGCTTTGCTTGCTTGATCCTGAAATCATCAATAACGTAGGGTACAAGCGTGCATGTGTTGACTTTTTGTTAGTAGAATTGAGGTGGGCAGCTCTACTAAGGCTGATTAGAACCATCACAAAATCTGCCATGCTACAATGAAATGAAGGGAGATGGATTTAGGTCAGTGTCTAATGAGCCCCACATACAATGGTGGCAGAGGAAAAGAACAACCTCAAATGTTAAATATGTAATCTGGGTAATTTAGAATAAAAAACCCTAGACACTAGCTTACATGAGTCTTTACTCTGAATCTTACCTAGTACAGAAAATGATACTATTTTTCCAAATAAAAAAGAAATATCACAGAAGTACTATATGGAGCTTAAAAAAGCCCCTGAAAACACAAAACTTGTTGGCTTTTAGTATGTGTTTTATGAAAGCATTAATCACTCTTTGTACAGTTGACAAGCTCTTATTTTTTATTTTTATATTTATTTTAAGCAATCAGGCAGTGTCAAGGTTGATGGCTTTTCCCAGGGCTGGTAAAATTTGTCTGGATTAAGCTTCCTTATTGGAGAGCTGCAAGGGAGGCGGAGAGATGGGAGAGCGATTTTTATTATATTATAGTGCATTACTTTGGTACAATAAATGTCGCTCTGAAGTACCTCTTTGGATAAACCAACTTATTGTTGAAAGTACAGGGGGTGGAGAGAAGGAGGATCATTCTGTTCAGCACCCTACCTAGTGAGATGCACAGCAATTTGAAGTTACCAGTAAAGAAGCAAAAGTAAGCAACTGAAATTCTGAGGAAGAAATTATTTTCTTTGAAGTGGCCATGCTCGTGGCTGGGTTGTCCTTCTGTGTCACTCAGAGTGGTGCATATCTCTCGGAGAAGATAAACATCATTAAAGAGAAGCAGTAAAGGTAAAAAAAGTTGTTCTTATAGTAAACTTCTTTATTTTGTGATGTTCTTTCTTAAAGTGACAGCTAGTTAAATGAAAGAGGTGTTCCTAGTATAAAATATACCCATCGAGCTATTGATATTAGTGTTTTGTTGAATACGAGGCATACCCCAGTGTTATGGAGAGACTGGTACCTTTATTTACATTTGCCTACAAAACACCTGTCAGATTTAACATCAAACCACTGCATAACATAATAAGATCTTTAAGTCTGCAGAAATGAATGACAGGCTTCTTTCTGTTCTTGTCAGGAAAAAAAGAATGCTAGTTTAAGATACAAAACAGAAAAACATTTTGCATAGGACAAAACTCATTTGGCTTTGTTAATACTTTGTTTGTACCCCTTCCAGAAATTAGAGAGGATAGACACTACTCAACGTACATAGACAAGTATTTCAGAACCTCACTTTCAAATGAATTGTGCCCTTTAAATACTCAAATATTTGAAATTATTTGGTATATTAATATCAAATAATCATCTTGATCAACATATTTTGTAAGCGAGCATAATTCAGGCAGAATGACAGAGGAATTACGTGATGCACTGACATAAAACCCAAGCAGTTCAGTATGATTTTATTGCCACAAACTAGAAGTCAACTGCATGGAGCTGAATTATCAGCTGTGTTGGGATCCCGACCCAGTATTCCCCATTGGGTGCCTCTGTAGCGATACAGGAGAACAGCAGCACTTGAATCTTTCTCCCTGTTAACCAGGAAAATTGTCCAAATATTTAGGTGAGTTTCCTGAAAAGCTACTAACTTAGCATCAACATGAGAGATTCCAAACTCTGCTCCCTCTTCTCATCCTATCTCCGGATGCAGCATGCCAATGTTGTTTCTGTTCTGGCATGGGGTGGAATTCCAATCTCCCACGGCAGTCTGGCAGCAGGAGAGTTTGTCTTGATTCATAAGTCAGTGAACACCCTCTGGATGCTTTTAGGACACTATTTAAATAAACACTTCCCTGCAAAAGGCTCTTGAAATACACTTTCTGTTTAGAAGTTATAGACTTAAAGAAGGGACTGCCGTTTTTTCCAGGTACTGTACCGAGACCAGGGCAAGGTGGGAGGTAAGCAATAAATAATAGCAATATGAGAATGACATCTTTGCATGCTATGTCTTTAAGTAACATTCTCTCTCTCAAAACATGGAAACGTACAGTGGGTGATGTGGATCTAATGCAGTTATCAGCTCACTTGCAGAAGCTGCTCTTGGTCGCAAAGTGCTGGTTTGGGAGAGTATGAGGACTTGGAGTCAAGTTGTTTTTGCAGTATTGGCGGCTTAGGCAGTGATTTGTTGCCTTATGAAGCGAATACACATATAATGGGAAAGGATGGAATTCTTTACCTGCATTTAAGTCAACACACTGAAGTCCCTGACACTCTGTTCATTCAGTTTCTACTTCTGATTACTGGCTGCATCATGATTATATCCATTTTGTAGGATACTGAAAGTTACTGAAATCTGTGCAAAAGGGATTTGGGCACTAATGATAGGACCACGGGAGACCTTCCCATGTTGTTTTGCAGATAAGCCAGTGTCCTCTCCTCTCTTTAGCTGTTTGCCCACAATGTTGCTCCACACGGCAGTGTCAGCGCATATGGAAGTCTGGCACTTTGGCTAGTGATGAAACCTGGTTTACTCAGGGCGCTCATTTCAGTATGAGGTGAAGAACAGTGAATGAGGCTCAGATGACTTTGAGAGAGAGAGAGAGAGAAGCCGTGTTTGAATGTTATAAACCTGGGCAAAGAATGAGAGACATTAGTAGAAGTATCTCTGAAATTTTGAGCATATTCCCTTTTTTGTTTTGTACATTTCATTCCTTCAGCATCCTTAACTAAAAAATACATCAAAGAAATAATCAGCAGTTATCTTCAGAAATTCACTTTTAATTTATCATTTAAAAGGTCAAAGCGAAGTCAATAGATGTCTAAACTAAAAATCCATGGAATATTTCCCTTTTCGTCTGTAGTTTGTGTACTTCTAGCCTTGGTGTACAGTGGCACATCTCACATTTTCTTTCATGGCTAATGCAAGTGATTACTAGTGAATGCTTTTCTTGTGAATGTGGGTTTTGTAAAGATGTCTCAGTTTTTATCAACATTTGATGAACTATACACTTAAAACTAAAAAATGAAGAAAAAAGCAAGTGCAGGTGCCTTCAGGAGAAGAAGAAAGAACAGTATTCTTTAGGCCGTGGGCAACAATAGATTATTAGTTGCAAATCACTCTTAGGTGGTTCCTGAATAGAGAATGTCAAGTCCCTGTCATTTATGCCTGTTTGATTTTTTCCCTTGTTTTTTTCTTCATTAAAGACATGCTTGAAAACAAGTGTCCTATAGAATGAGCTGATAGAAACTAGCTTCAGCATCCCAAGACATTAAACAGTTTTTTACTGCCGTGACTGTTGGCAATTTTTAATAGAACATGCACTCTGACAATTTGTTTCTCTTTCTGCAGTAATTCTGAATAGTCTTTCTTCGTGTGTCTTTACTCTCTGAAATTGTATTAAACAATTTGACAGGGAGCTGTAATATTTAATTATTTAAATATATAGTATTGTGCAAAGAAATAAAAATGAGGTTTATTTATATCTCATAAGTGTTTGAAGGCAATTCTTCCAATTATGTGTATGAAGAATGTAAAAAAGCCAGAGAAACAAAATTTAAAATTATTTAAAAGTCTGTGCTTATCTTTGAGTCTATTTAGATTTTCAGAATCTTTGTTCACCTGACAGTCTTTGGAACTGGCATGTTTGGATTTTGTTGTGACATGGGAAGGCTTTTGCTATTAGACTCAGGTGAATCCTCCGGGAGGCTCTTGGAAGAGCTCCAGTTCTCCCACTTTGCTATCAATTAAATACACTCTTACTTGAAGTTCATGAAGTTTGCGTAATTATTCTGAAATCTTTCGAAACTCCATTTACATTTTGAGCAGCAACACAGTATATGAGAATGAAATGCTGTGTTAAGGAACTGAGATTCTTAAATGTTAGGTAACATTTTAGGAAAAGTGTTGAGAATCGGTGTCTAGGTCTGCATGGTTTATACCCTGTTCCTTGGCAGTTGTGTTCACTGGGTGAGTCTGCACCACAGTTCACAGGGGAAGATCAATGTAGATGCATCCTCTATCATCCCAAAATAATGTGTGGTCAGAATGAGTATTAAAGGGGATACTGAAGTCCATGGTAAAAGGTTTTATGTCCTCTGTGTGTTTCTAGAGGAGGGTTGCTGAGAAACAAAGGGCCAAGCAGGAATGATTCTCATGGATGCTGGTTTTTTGTTATGCAGCCCATTAGCAATACATGCTTCCACATTCATTATTTTTATACAAGGTAACTGCGGAATGACTATTTTATTGTCATTTTTCTGCAGGATAGAACTGGACTTCTGAATTTCAAAACAATTGTTTTACAGCTGCTTAAACCCAAGGGTAAAAGTAACAAGCAGTTTCTGTGCTGTTGATCTCCCAGTTAAGGAGTAAAAGGACCCTTTTCCATTCTTCATTCTTGCTTTCATTATTGCTGGTTATGTGGCTAATGTCTCCAAAGTCCTGATATGTATCAACTGTATCGTTTTCTAAATATTTCTAAACTGTCCTGTAAAATCCTACGAAAACAGTTACTCTCAAGAAAGGTCATCATTCAAGCCTTTGATCTGGAAAACTCAAAAGCAAGAGGAAAAAACTCTAAAAAATAATAGATTTCTTTGTAACACAGATTCATCATCAGGGACAGACCAAGACTCCACTTCATTTTCATGGGGTTAGCACTGGTTTGTTCATCACTCAAATTCATATTTCAGTTTTCCAGTGTCCTGAAGCTGAGATAACCATGCAAGTATCTCTCAACTTAGTTAAGAGGTTTCAAGTGCCATAAATTGATAAAGGTTAGACTTGTCTTTTGAGGCACATGGTTTTCATTGGCATAACCTCTTCATGATGAACGAAGAAGCTGCTTTGTATCCAGGAAATATGTTGCAGTCAGATCATACCTGGCTACACGCTATCATTGTGCATGGCTACGTAACGGCAGCTCTGCAGATTACACTTGTGCTGCTGTAAAGTTTTAAGTATGATTACTTTGGTTTAGACAATACTGTGTATAGAGATCATCAGAAATGTGAAAGATATAAAATATCTGATAACCTGAGGAAGTAAAATGCCAAAATGTTTGTGAAAAGTCCAGTAGTTTTTCAGAAAGGCCAACGTGTTGTTGAATATTGCTCCAAGTACTTAAAGTCATTGCAGTAATGATATCCATTACAGTAACCTGCTGGAGACAGACTGAGTTTGTGCCAAGAGGACTGAGGTGGGGTTACATGTAGGTCCCTCAAAAATTGCTCCTGGTACATCTTGTTTAAAAATTTTGGTAATTCCTTTGAAAAAAAAAAAAAAAATAGCAAAAGCAATTTTTCCTGATGCCCACAAAGTTTATGGGCCCTGCCACAAAGGGATTTTAGAAAACCATACAGGAAGAGTAAAATGACCTTGAGCACGACAGTAATAGTAGCTGAATGAAATTCAATAGGACAAAGTGCAAGATCATGCACAAAAACAATACATTTCTGTTATAAGCTAGGAGCTTGTTAATTGGAAATGACAGAGGAGGAGAAAGTCACAGGATGACTGCAAGCCACCAATGCAGCACATCAATGAAAAGGGCAAATACAAGCCTAGGCTGTGCTGAATGAGATATTTGCATTAGCAAAGGAATAACAAATACCCTCACTAGGTGCTGCAGAAACCATAATCTAGGATATTTTTAATAGTTCTCTTTGCCTGCTTTTAATTATGGTGAATTCAAACTGGAACAGGTGGAGAGAAACGTAACTGGGATGTTCAGGAGAATAAGTGTTCCCTAAGAGGAGAGATTAAGAAACTTTGTCATGGTTAGTCTAACCAGATGAACTTATCAAAAGATTACCAGTAAGTTAAAGGATGATATAAATATATTTCAGATAGAAATAAATGTGTCTGGCTCTCAGAATGTGATATTCTAGAGCAGATTTTAATGGTGGTCAAAAAAACCTACCCAGCCTTTGAGCTGGAGAAATCCACTTTTCTTAAAGGCGAGAATCTAACCCACCTGCCAGTGATTGAAAAGCACTAGCTTCAAGAGCAATCATCTCTAGTTCTACACATTTAAAATGAAAGTCCAGTATTTAAATCAGCTCTAGAATTCAGATACCGCTAGGTTCATGCGTGGTTCAATCTCTACTTACCTGGGTTGCAATGAAGATGTGAGAAATAAGCATAAATCATGAACTGCTACAACAGTGTTGTCAAACCGGAAAGAGCTGCAGTGCTGTGAGGGCATTGCTATGTAATGGAATCTGCTTTGACATACTGACATATTCTCTTTCTATTCTGTCTGTAAGGATGTATCCTGCAAATACCTTCCTGGGTATTTGTTCAGCTAAAATACTGGGTACCAATCTACTTTTAATCTGATTTTCCCAAATCCCGTGGCTTAGATCCAAGCGGGCCACGTGCTAATCACAAATAGAGTAAAGACAGCCTTGACCTCCTGTCATGTAAACAGTTCTTTACTTGAGAATTTGCTTTAATGTATTGCCATAAAATTGCCATCTCTCCCATCCTGCTGATCTGAATTTTTACCTTTGTGGTGGTCATTTCTTGGTGCTCTTGGTGTTAGCTGCTTCCCTCTTGCTGAGCTGAATTGGTACTTTGGAAAACAGCATCTTTTTTTCTGCTGTGTGAAATTCGTGGGCACGAAACAGGAGGGATTGCTTTGTCTGAATAGTCCAGTATGGCAGGGGAGAGCGGGTTGGGAAGAAGAAGGAAAGGGTGAAAACTGTGAGCGACAAGTGCAAAGGAGAAACTTGGATGAGGAGAGAAAAAGCATGAAGATGAGAAGGTTGACAAGGAAAGAGGGAAAGAGAGGAGTAAAAGCAAGTAACAAGATTAGCAAGAGCAAGACAACACAAACAGGGTGAATCACCCCTTGAAGATATTCAGTTAGGCTGAAAAGAATTGCTACAGATTAAAGCCACAGAAATTACAATTTTTATTGCAAAGTCTGTAGTAGAACTAGATATCATATAGCTAGAACTGTATGGTAGTCTGCTCCTGAGAAGTATCCAGTGCTATCACTACGTTGAAGGAAGCTTGAAATCACACCCTCATATGTTTAAGGCTTTCTTCAAACCCAGTCTGAAGATCTTTCAGACTGAATCCTGGTCTCCACAGGCTGTTCTGCCACCTCAGATGTTTGATCTTATTGTAGCCACATCCAAGGACGTTCTGGATTTGAAGTCACCGTCTCGCCAGGTGACACTTCCAGGTTACGAGAACCCCTCCACCGCTGATACGCTGTTTCTTACAGGAGTGTTGCACTCCGAGAGCCAGAAAAGGTGCATGGGAGTCCTGAGAGATTAGTAAGCCCCAAAACCTAAATCTTTTGACTTCACTTGGCTCTTGTGTTATACTGTAAAATACTGCAGTATAGGCTTTGCTTTGGGATCCATATCAATTTAAGCCCAGTAACCTTGGGAGAACCTCTTTTATTCTCTCACTTGTAGAATACTTGTGGCAGAGAGCATCTCTTTCTGATCCCCCTGCCTGCATACATCCAGGAGACAGCAGCAGAGATTTATCCTTTTATTCGACAATGCCTGAGGGCACACTCGGAGTAGCTCTGAGAATAGGTAACAACTGAAGTTCCTCAAATACTGTCAAATGGTAATTGTGGGCTTAAATTGTGGTTTTATTGTCACAAACTAGTATTGCTGGGAGGGAAGTCTTAGAACCACCACGCCCACGTACAGAACTTTTTTTTTTTTCCCCCCCAACTTGGATTTTCACTGGATTATATTTTCTTCAAGACTTGTTTATCTTTGACTTTTGATTGTACCCAGTTAATGGAGAGCATTTAGACAGGCAATGGTGAGGAGCAATGATGTGATTGAAGGTGATCGTAAAGTAACTTTTTACAAGAGGTAGTTGTATTCCAGAATGACGTTCCATTTATCTTTCTAAAATTTGTTCTTATGTTGACTGCGCACACATTCTTCTGCAACTGGAAGCCAGAGCATGCTTTCTGAGCTATTCCGTTCCAGTCATAAGAAGATAATTCCTGCTTTAAAGTAACATTGTTCATTGTCCTTTGAAAATAATGTATCTCTGCAGCAGGCTCAAAGGCTGATTCAAAAGCAAAAAGAAGCCCTAAAAACACCCCAAGTGTGTTCTCAAAATACAATTGTGGACAAGATAGATTTGATTTTGTTGGTAGCTTGACTGCTTCAGAAGCTGTAGCAAGTAAGGGGAGTCTTGGGTTTTGGGAGAAATATTCTGAGATAATAAAACTTCCAAGTTCCAGTATTCTTCCTTGAAGCTTGAAAATTCTACTTTTTTTTATAGCGTAATGTAGAGAATGACTGTATCATGCAGAAAAACTAAGCACTGTGACGGATTGATTAGGAGATATATACTTCTAGCACAGTCACTATCAGAAAAATGCATGATTATAGAAGACTGAAGGAATAGAAATGACTTTTCATATCTGTCACCTCTCCTCATACCGTTCAAAATCTCTGCCTGTGCCTCTCAAAGAGTTTCAGTTCTTCTCTATTGAGAATCTATAGCTTGAATCGCACAGATGACAAGCTTCCATATAAATTTCTCTCACAGAATATTGCTTGAATTGATTTAGGATAAAGTGTCTTACTCAGCCACGGGTCTTAACCTGTGCTTTTTGAAGTAATTATTTTTGCCAAAGGTGTGAAGAATACATAGTTGTGTTAAAAAGGGAGTGTCATAAGGCAAAATGAGAGTGAACATGGGAAAAAATTAAGCCCAAAGACAAGGTTGAGCAGTATTTCTGAGGGCATCCTGAGGTGTAAAGCTGGGCCAGGCTGACAACCTTAGCTTCAGGGACAGTCTTACTGGTGCTAGAACATCCTCCTGTTGGGAGGCATTGGTCACAGTCACAGATTAATTACTGGAAACATCTGCGTTGGGTTCACAGCAGACTCTGGAAGCTGCTGGTGCCAGTCATGGTACAGAACTGCAGGCAAAGAGATACAGCAAGAGATTACAGGAATTGCAGCTAAATGCAGATATACCTTATAATTACTTTCAGTCTTTTCAGAGACTTTAAAAATAGATTCAGGAGAGCCAAGTTTCTTGCCTTTATTTGTTTAAGGTATGTGGACTTGTTAATGGGGACACAACACAGAATGGAGATGAATGCAGGAAACAAGAGAACAAATGTTGTTACAACAATCAAGGGGTTTCTTGGGCTTTTCAAAGAGAACTCTCCTTGACCCTCTTGAAGCACGTCATTTATGACTGAAAGTATCTCACAGATACTCTGTTCAGCAGCACTGTACATCAGGCTGCTTATTTGTAACTCGGAGTGCTGCTCTTACTGGTGTATCAGACTTGGGTGCTCTCAGGGTTGTGAGATGAGTGAGCTGTAGCCCCAAAGTTAAAGCTTATCTGTGGTGGTTTCTCTCGCGAAAACCAAGGGCTCTGAGGCTTCCCGAGGGGGGACAGAGGGGCAGTGCCTGCTGTTGTACTGTTTGCTGCTGAATCCCTTTGTTTACTCCTCTCCTTTGCCGCAGCAAGTGTTCCTGCTATGCCAGCATTTGTGGCATCTGCTCCTGTCACACTGACTCATTTACCTTGGAGATAAAACGAAGCAGAATTGCGTGTTGGTAGTGGCAGGGAGGAGAGCAGTGATTCTCAGCTTTATTTCTCTTTGTTTCTCTTTGAGCCCTTTTCCTCGTTTGTTAACTCTAGTAAGCATTCTCCATATGCGTTTAGTATTTTCACATATGTTTCTGCGTATATTTAATTGTCTACAGTAGACTCTTTCCATCTTTTCTTCCTGCTTCTCGTGTCAACTGTCTATTTAGATTTGAAGCTACTCAAAAAGAGCCATTGCTCTGTGTGTACTTCCACACAGCATCCAGTGAGATCCAACCCTGCAGTTAATTGGAGGCTCTGAATAATCTTACTATGTAAAAATTATAATTACTCATAGTACTCTCTCTTTTTTTTTTTTTTTTTTTTCCAAAACATGTCACTCTCTATTCAGGGAAAATCACAGCAAGGAACCTAGTTTTTATCAATAACTGCTTTTCTTACTGTGCCTGTGTGCATTCCTACAACCCACAGAGAAGAAACCTACCAGCAGATAGCGATGTAGCTGTAGTGTCTCTTTAGCTGAGATTTTAACAATGTCCCAGTTTTTGTGCTAGTTGTAAAATCCCATCGTTTGTGCTATTGGGAAGATTTTTTTTTTTTAGGCTATTCTGTATAGAGAAGTCAAGCGTTAAGAAGGTTAAAATGCAAAAATAGGAATGCTTCCACCTTGAAGCATACTCTGCAGAGGCATGTCATACGTGAAGGCTGTTGTCCAGAGCGCTGTGTGAATGACTTACTGGTAAATGACGTGTCTTTGTAGCAATACATTTATATATATATAATATTTTAGAATACTGAGTTTAGCCTCAGGAACTGTTCATTACTGATGGATCTTCATCTTAGTGATTTGCAATCTTAGTTTTGGTGTAAAATGTTGGTACAATTAGGTTTTGTTACTGGTTATTATTTTTGTCAGTAAGTGCATGATATCAAGTATGACTTAATATCCTAGTCTTAACATTACCATCATTTACTTTTTTCTAGCTTTAAAACAAAAGTGGGTTTTGGGGTTTTGTTTTCGTGGTGTGGTTTTTTTGTTTGTTTTTGTTTTGGTTTTTTTTTTTAATGGAGTCCTCTGTGGGTTTAGGTCCTGTTTCTTAATACCTAGATCTTCAGCAGTTGCACTTTGAGCATTTGTAATTATAATCAGAGTGGAAATAACAAAACCTCCATGGCAAATGCCAAGTTTTCTTAGTAAGTTTGTACTTAGTAAGAGTTGCTCATTCCACAGTTAGAACCTGCTACCGTCAAAATACGTTAGTGCTAGGCACCTTTCAGAGATGAGATGTACTTTCCCTGAGAACCGCCGCTATGAAGCGCTTAAGATAAATGTTAATCTGTCTTCCTGTCCTTTTTTCCTGACAGCAGCAATAGGAAAGCGCCAATCAGTTGGTTAATGAATCCGTGTGATAACTTCATGACTCTTCATTTTCTCCTCTTCTGTGCTTTTGGCAGTTCTAGAGATGTTAATCTCTCAACATTTGCACAGGAAAGGTCTGCGTTTGAGAGGTCTTTACATGCTCTACCTACAGAAGACCAGTGTGTCAGAAGGCACCACCGTTGATCTGATCTGTGTCTGATTAATTCCAGCAAGCCCACTTGCCTGTCCTGGGGAGCTGTCACCCTTGTCTTTGAGAAGCTACCACTCAGATGTCACTTTGGGAGTGGTAACAGCTCCATCATCCCTGTCTGCTGAGCCGCAGTTTGTGCATGCTCTGTGCCTGTCACAGTTCAGAGCCAGGTTCTCTGGCATGCTCTCTTGGATGGTTGGGCTTTCGCTGCTGTCTGAGGTGTGGGAAGGTGACTCACTGAGGTTAAAACCCTGAGTTTGGGCAGCATAAACACCCTTGCTTCTTAATTCTCTGGTTTTGCCCTTGTTTTGCTTCCAGTTTCCTATGTTCATTTTAAGATGGTAATGGTTTGATGCAAAAATACTCTTTGGCTGTAATTTAGGATTCAAAAAATAGTCTAACTGGGTGTAAGAGCTTCTATCTTGCCCATTTGTGGCGTTACATCCACAAGAAAATGCCTCTTTGTTAGCACACTGTCACCAGGGTGTGACAATAGACATAGGTTTTGCATTTGCATATGGTATAAAGTGATCCTTAGGTCACGGAGTTAAGGAATTTTCTTTTTAAATAACTGTTTCTCTCTGAGACATTACGTAGTCTTCTGCTCTTTACTTGTGGATCGGCTGGCAATTCCATGTAAGAGTTTTGTCTGAAAAATCTACTGACACGTAACTAAGTCAGTCTTCAATGACAATGTGATTTATGATAGTTATGGGGAAAAAAAAGTCTGGACGCTGGTAGCAGGAGTGACTACTTGCTCATGTCTGTGTATATTCTAGTTGTGCATTTTCTCACCATCTTACCCTGATCAATATCCTAAAACCACAAACCCAGTAATGCTGGAAGGGGTGTATAAAGGGAAAAGATCAAAGACGTGGGTCAGCTTGGGAATGAGAGAACAATGGGAGATATAGGACTTGTCTGGAAAGTTATGAATAACAGACCAGGCGAGTGAGGAAAACTGTTCACTCTTTCATAGGCTGTAAGAACTCCTTGCAGGATGGTGGCATTTACAAATGAAAACATTAAGCAATGACATTTTAAAAAGCACAAGGAACTCCTTTTTCACCAACATTTAAAAATTCTGATTCTCTACTGTTTAATGTGTGAGATGCAAAAGTTTATATGGATTCAGAAGGTAATCAAATAACTTCATGAATTCCACATCTGTTGAAGACTATCAAACCCAAAGGTATAATCTCTGAGTTAGTCTGATCATGAAGCCAAAACCTAGAAAAATATAGGGGATTTAACCTAGAAAAATACAGGGGATTTATCACCAAACACTTTCAGTTCTTTCAAGCTCTTTTCACTTTTTGGCAAGACTTCCTGTGGGCAACAATATGGCATTGCTTAGGAAATACTGTTAATGGTTTGATATAAAAAAGGGCAATTTAACCATCTCGAAATCAAATGCATGAAAATAATCCTTATTCTTCTGTCTCTATAAAAATCAAGAGTTTTGAATATTCCTATATATAAGTTAGCTAATGGCATCAGGGAGAATATAAGTACTGAAGTTGAAAAACCACTTTCACAGAATTTTTTATTTTTAAACATTTTTAATGTGTTCATGGGTGTTTATACTCCTTGATTTTTCATAATAATTGGTCTATTATTACAGTGAGTCAAAACTACCCATAGTGCACAGATATGATCAACGATGCTCTATTGAGAAAATAATAAACTAAAAATTAAAGTTTCTAATGATATTGCTGATAATTTCATTTTTTTGCCTAGGTAAATGATTATGTGTTTTAATTTCTAAATTAATTTGAATTAACAGCAGGGGTAATATTTTAAGCTTATAATGCTTTTCACATAAAACCAGAGCAAAACCAATTATTCTTTTCCTACTTGATATTGCCATCAATCTTACTGGAATAAATTGTTTCTACACTATCAGGATTTTTTTAATTTTTTTTTTTCTAGGCCATTGCTTAAATGCAAAGTGTGTCTGTATTATATCATGGCACATATTTCAATGATCAGGGTGGCATGGTTATAGCCCTGTTGATCTTCTTGTAGTGCTGTGAAATGAATAAGTAAGGGCTGACAACTGGCAGCGAAATCGATACGTGCTCTTTTAAGGTAGTGCTCATTATTGCTGGACACAATAGACCAGAACTCGCTGTTAGTACCAGGAGACTACTTCAAATGCTGCCAAGGTCAGAAACAATACACTACCTAGTATTTTAGCTTCCTTCTATGGGTGAGAAAACCCAGCACAGTGCAATCACACTCAGGTGTGGCAGATCATTTCAGATTCTCACTGAGTGAACATTTGCAGGTGTGTAAAGCCACTGCAGGGAGCACTTTAAAAAGCCAGTCCCTTCCCGTTGTTGACCTGTATGGGGGGCCAGATGATCTCTGTGGAGGGTGAGGCTGTGCTAGCAAGGCAGAGCTTCTTCTCTTTCTTCCCCCTCTTTCAGAGGCTGGACACATTGACCTTTTCATGGTTCAGCTCTCTCCTCTGAGTAGGTAATCTCAAATTTGTGTGACCTGAGGGCCCTCCCTGGACCCCATTGCCTGCCTCTCTCCTTGGGAGAAAGCCAGAGACGTCAGACGTGACCTGACTCCTGTGGGCAGGCCAAAGCAAGGCCCACCAGGGTTAACAGCTGAAGAGCAAGGGCTTCTGTGCTAGAAAGGGAGAAAAGTTGTGTGAAACCCTCAGAGTATTAAATAAATGCAGGAGTCCATTCCAGTCTGGTCTTGGTACATGGCCCTGCATAGCAAGAGGACTGACGCTGTCCTGTTTGCTGTGGCCAAGTAGGGAGGCCTGGTTTGAAATGTAGAAAAATACATGGAACACATAGCTTGATGATTCCTTAGTTAATGTCTTAAAAGGACTTCAGAAGTACACTACAGAGGCACTATGTTTAAAATAGGATAATTTTAGAGTAAGGCTTAAGCAGCTTTGAGAAAGCAAGCGTGATTTTATTTGAAGACATTGTCATTTGCATAGTTTGGGTGATAAATACAACATTGGCTACAACAGCAGGAGAAGCCTAGAACAGTTAAAATTATGTCAGGTTCAACTTCTGCCAGAAAAGGGGGTAACCCAATGTACAAAACCAAAGTACTATGTGAAGTAATAAATAAAATAGAACAAAACAGCTTACAATCACAAGAAGATTATGTTCTTAATGCCATAAGAATGGATAAATGTACTATTTTCTGCACTTGTACTCTTTGATACATGAATGAAAATACACTTAAAGCAGTCCGTGCATTAGAATTCCCTGATAATTTATTCACAATATAAATACTAAATTTGAATGCAATATGACCTAAAATTAGTCCATTCTTCTTCGTAAATGTTGTAATGCAAACACACAACACAGATACTGCAATCTAGCTTCTGACAGTTGTCTTTATTACCTTTTATTATCTATGAATTATTTGAAAGATGGTTGAAACATGACTGAACGTGGGAAGGTGCTTTTATTTTGTATAGGTCGATGTTCCTGAAAACACTTTAACTTGGAGCAAAATGTTAAGAATACCATGAAACACATCATGTTGCTTAAAGCTAAATGCAAGAGATACACGGATCACCTAATTGCTTTTCCTTTACAGTGATGCTCTGCTCTTTGTCAAGGGATTACTTTTTTTAGGCACTAGGGAGCAACAGTTCTTCACTCTTCTGTTGCCCATATTTTCTGCTCTTTCTGACTTCTCTAACCAGCAGTTATCAAAGAAGAAATGGAACCCATCCTGGGGTATTCCACAGCTGTTGCTTCATTTATGGCAAATGTCCCAGACATGCTAGCCATATTCTTTTTGTTGTTGTTGTTATTTCAGGATCATTTAAGTGTTCTTTTAAAAAAGTAAAAATAAAAATAATCTTTTCTCAGAACAGCAAAAGAAAAGGTAAAACAACCAAATGGTGCACATAATGTGTCTGTCTTTTTCAGCCAGGTGTTTAATGTCTTTTATTCCTGACAACACTGTGAAACTCTCTCAGGTGCTATTAAAGGCCAGCCTCATTCCTTTCAGCCTTCTGTACCAACAGCCTCAAGCTATTTAACTGATATGTGCCTATAGGGTACATATGTATAATTGTGACTGTAGTGATGTGGTGGAAAAATGACCATTGTAAAGCAATAATCTCCACATTTTTTGCAAGGGAGATATGCTGAATGTGATTCTGCTCTTCTAAATTGACTTGAAAGCTGACTGAAGCATAGTAATGGCCTTTTGAATATGAAATATTGCCAATTTTGATTCCTACAGTGTTGTCTGTGATGAGCTGGGTCTGTGATCCTCATTAGGCTACGCTTAGAATAGTTTGACAGAGCTGTGTGGAAATTTTTTTTTTTCTGTTAACACAGTTCTCTTCAAGAATTTTAGAAGCAGCCCAGAATACTTCCCTCAAATATGTTAGATTTCAGAATCTAACGAATCTATCCCAAGATGGCTCTGAGTCCCTGCATTAACCCACAGGCCCTCTCTGCTTCTGTCCTTTTCTCCTTTGCCCATACCGCTGGGCCATCAGCTTAGAGATGATTTAGGTAACCTCCTCTGAGAATTCTACCCACTGAATGAAACAATTGTCAACGCTGCCTAGTTCATCTTACAAGCACAAATTTCACCGCACACTTAGTGGCCCTCTGAGCATTAAATAACATGCAGTCAAGCAGCTTGTCAGGCCGTATCATTACTGTATTTGTAACGCGCTCTGCAAAGTGAGCACCGTGCCATCACATAGCTGCTCAAGGAAACAGTTAATAGGGTCATTGCCTCGTTTATCTGGAAGGGAGAGCAAAATTGATGGGTAGGGCATTGACCTATTATGGAGGTTAAAAAATATGCTGAAAAATCTGTGCATTGAAGGTGTGCTAGACCACTAGGTAATCCACAGCAACGAATGACGGATTTGTAATTACGTTGAAGTATTTCACTAGAAGGGCTATATTACTTTAAACTATTTTTCTGTTGTCTATGCGACACACATCTTGACAAAATATTCAGTCTAGAGTACTGTGTGGACAGCTTGACATATTGCCTTCAAACTCTCGCTACTTTTGGTACATTTACGCTGGCTGTGTACAATTTGGTTTCTAGATTTTCATGCCAAATAGCAGATCTCTTTGATTCACGGCTGTCAAAAAAGCACATCATAAACTGCTTTGAGAAGCTGTATTTGGAAGCATGAGATGACAGCGTGTTGGTTATTTTTAAGCATTATATCAGTTTATACGTAGTGGAAGTGATTAGGAATACTTTTGCTTTTTCTTGTCTCCTTGCTCCCGCATCCCTTTCTTCTTCCAAAGTTTTGTCAGTGGTTGTCACTCAATCAGATCTTCAGTGCTTTCACTTTGTCATTCTCATTATTCGGTGCTGTAACCCTCAACTTGTACATATTATTCTCATGCTTTTTTCCTAGTTTGTATCCAGAATTGCAGATGGAAAGCCAGTTGAACGGAGTATTGGCTTATACTACTGTTTGCCAACTATAATTACACACATGAATTAAGAGTTTTGACGATATATATAACTGTAAAGAAATTGTAGATGAAGTGGGTATGCTTCACTTTGACTCTTAATGCCCCTCATTCACACTTTCTGTTTTCATTTAACATGGAATAAACTTATTTATTTGCCCACACAGTTCTCTGCTCAAACTTACTGGCACTGCTACACTTGTAAGCCTGAATCTCATTTGATTATGCTAGTGATACAGATTTTTGAGAACATCTATTTCAAAACACATTCATGGTTATTAAAAAAAGTAAGAAATAAGTAGGATTCATCTAAAATGAACTAGGACTTTTACCTACTTATTTTCCTGTGTCAGTAATACGGTGAATTAAGATGAAGTAGCCTGATAGGTATCCATGCTTGTTGAAGTTCGATCTAGCTTCTTAGGATTCAGTCTTCCAAGAAGCTAAGACTCTCCTTACAGGTTAACTGGGTGTTATGATTTATTTATTCATAATCAATTAGACTTCATTTCAAGTCTCCCTGATTCAGTCAATTTAAACATGCAGTCATTTGGCTTACAGAGGTTAATGGACAATAGCGGAGGTCCCAATTCATCATGTCGTAAGCTCCTTGTGGACGACATTCCCGTTATTCTCATGTGATGCTTTATTTCTTTTCGTTGGCCAAATGACTTTACCACCCAAATGATTGTGATTGATCTGAAAAAACTACCTTACGTGTGGATGAATTAATGTTTTAATTCTAAAGTAATCTAAGGTAATTTAAGTAATTTTATAATTACGTTTGAGTTGTATTAAAAACTCATGACCTCCATGACCTATGCTCTTAATTCTTCTCACCAAGACAGATGTGATGTTTTCCTAATAACTAATAACAGTTATTTTCCTAATAACATTTCCTAATAATTACTGACAGCAAATCACATTTAGACTCCGTATTGCTATCTGTCAGGTGAGGACACGGATGCCAAAAGGGGCTTTGCTTTTACTTAAAGGTATGCTAGTGGGAGTATTTCTGCACTAAATTTCCTCCTCTTTAAGAAGTTCAGGGCAAATCTGCCACACATTTGAGAAATACCTCTTAAACTATATTCAAATGCAGCTCCAACATATTTTTCCAGTATTGCGCTATTCTTGTACATCACCATCATACTGCTGGACCAATTCAGTTTTGTACAGACAGATTACATTTTCAAAAAGCTTTTTCCAGAACCATTTTATAGTGAAATGTTATTAAAGTAAAAAAGGCAGGGAAGTAAGCAATGCCATGGAGGCATTCTGTAGATATGCATTTAAGCCACGTATCTTCCCACGTGGCCACTCGGTCTAGTAATTATTCTATTTTAGTGTGAGATTTTAAATTAAAAATCTGTTAGAAAGCATTGTGCTGTATTTATATCAAAGCTTCAAAGTCTGCCTCATTATCAAGGCTTGCTGCTGATGGTTTTTATCCTCTTTTATCTTCTTGCTTTGAAACAAAGGTATTTTGAAGTATAAAACAGGTAAAGTATCTTTTGTAATGGAATCATGAAAAGGAAGCAGAGAGACTAAGCTATAAGGCAGACGAAATGCTGCAGAGGAACATCTGAAAGAATTAAATGGAAAAGGGTAATGGCATTGTGCCAAATTACAGGAACAAACAAATCCTTTTGCTTGGTTTACATATCAGAAATCAACATCAGGTACTATATTTGAGGATATATTTTTAGCATTTGTACAAATGATGCTAAAAGACCAGTCATTCCTTTAAGACTTTTGAATGTAGAGCCATAAACCCATGCCCAGTAAAGATCTGTACAGTCACAAAACTTCCCTTTCCGCTTCATACAAGTCAAGAGTTTTGGACTTACACAGCATTTTTCATTGAACAAACAGTTTAGAGAGATGGGACTCTTCAATTAATTCTTATTAAGAGCTGTTATAACTGTCTAAAATGTCTGTATGTAAGCACGGAAATCATGATCTCTTCTTTGCCATTGTGCTATTCTTGTACATAACCATTGACTAAAATCTCCTGCTAGTGTAGCTATCTTCAGGCATACAGAGAGCCTACAGCTCTGCTGTGGACCAAATGAGGGATACTTCAGATCTTATTTCATAACTGGTGGCTCTTCAAACTGGGGACACGTTCATTTTGCCCTTCCAGTTATTCCCAGCTTCACCTTTGCTTTAGCTAGCTTTTTGGGAATAAGAGAGATTGCTTTATACTTTACTCTGATGTTTTTACTATCTGCTTTCTACTTAATCAGAGTAGCGAGGAAAACTTACAGAACAGAATTAACTAACAACTGTGAGAAGTTAGGCTGGCTTGTTCACTAATTTGGAACAGACCATTCACTGTATAACTGTAATATTCAGCTGAGTATCTGAATAAAAATACATTTGAAGCAGTTCTCCACTAAAATGTTATTTTTTCAGAATCATCTTATTTCTTGAGCTTTGTGAAATCATGCAGACTGGTAGAGCTGCAACTAACGACTGTGTGTAGATTCTGGTACAAAGGGAAGAGTACAATGGGAACTATTGCTTTAGCAGAAAAAAAAAGATGCTAATTACAAGTTAAAAAGCTTTCTACCACTTCAACATTCACATATGAGTTAGAACTTAGCTTCATGAATGTGGTACCTTAGTTTGAGAGCAGCAACAGTTTGTTGTTGGATAGTAGCGGGGACAGGACCATACTTCTTTGTGAATGGTTGAGAGCGTAAGAACATCCCATATATGAAATTAGGTTCAACCATGGACTTTGCATGGTCCAGAAGTTGACTGTAAAATGAGCACTAATCTTAATTATATTATTAATGTAATTAACATTAAACTCTGAGGAATATTATTGTAACTAGTGTCATCTCTGAAGCAGGGTAATTGTCACTTCAGGGCCATCAGGACATAAATGAAAGAATACAAACTCCCTGGCATGGCACATAGAAGGGTTCTTCATTAACTTCATTCCCCCTGGTCGTTTTACAGCTTGAACTGAATTTCAGTGCTGGTCCCAAGAATCTTAATGATATGAAGCATGTGTGAAAAGGAAGTGGAAGATTGTCACTCTGGTCAGAGCTGCATTGAGCCTACTCCTGTCTTCCTTCTCTGCCAATGCCATAGCCTAAAGGGAAACGTTTTCTTAATGACAGATGCTTATGTTTTGACACCTGTGTAGACAACTGGAAATTGGTGCACTTGATGAGGTGGTTGTGCTCTTATTTTGCTAATGCAGAGGGTTTTTTACAAAAGAAGCACAGAGAGACTCTACCTTCGTGACTGGAATCTATTTTATACATGCAAATGGAGAGAGGGAGCGGGAGCAGGCTGAATTGTGTCCTTACCTGCTTTTCAGTTTTGAATTGTATTATGCAGGGGACAATGAATATAATGCTAGAAGTTATAAAAGCATCTTGCAACCTGCTGGACAACAATTCAGGAATTAAAAATGTCTTTAAAATAATCCAATGTCATATTGGTAGAAAGCTTTCAGGAAAAAGTCCAACCAGCATGGAGCACATGTAGACTAGTAAGCCCTGTATTCAGAGCTCCGCTGATGTCTTTAATTACACCATCAGTTATGCTAATACTAATGTATACTTGAGAATGTGATAAAAATAAACCAAAGGAGATTATTCGTTAGCAGCAGTTTCATGGCTGAAAAGTAAGTCTGGATGAAACACTACACAATGTGCCATAGGGAACAATTCTACATAGGTAGCAAGTAGAGCAGGGTGGGAACTAATAATTCTTCCACCTTAGTTCTATTTTATGACTCACTGGCAAGAAAAACTAGCTCAGATTCTTTTTTTTCTTTCTTTGTTTTTTTCTTCCTCTCTCCCAGGAGGGCTGTATTCTCTTAACTGGAGGAAGGACAAAACCAAGCAATTTTTAGGAAGAACCTCTTTGGTAAAAAAGCTCATTGTATTTGAGATTATACATATAGTTCGTGTTGATAATAAAGTGGTTTGAATTCTATCAGCAGAGCAAACTGAGGTCCATCTCTTGTATTGAGTCTCTCTATCATCAAAGTCTGGTTGTCCAGATCTAGTTTACTAATACTGTATATTGTGCCTGTATTTTCATAGTTACATTTCTTTTGGAACACATCATATTTCATTTATTAATGGCCAAATCACTGAAATTGGGTTTCCTTAGATGCTTATTGAAAACAGCTGAGGCCAACTTGCAAGTATAGAAACTGAAATTTCACATAATGCCCTGCCAGAGGGAAAACCTGCAAGAATAGTAATTTTCTCCTTCAGAGAAACTACTTTTATCACTTGGATCTCAGTGCATACCTCACAGTCTTAACCCAGACTCTGTATTTGGGTTGAACTTGACTATAGTATCCACAGTTTACCTCCCGTGAACTCAGAAATCCATTCTTCTACATCTATACAATGGAATCTATTGAAATATACAGTATGTCCTATAACCATTTGTAATTTTCACAGTAGACCTCCCCAATCTTTTTAACCCAGCATATATATGATACCTCACAACTAGAAGAGCTGTAATATTAATTCTTTAGAAATAAATTACCTAATATTTAGTTTTCCTGAGGCATAAGTGAAGTTACAGGTTTTTAGTGGCAAAGGGGCTAAGCAAACAAACAGAAATTACTTCATGTGAGAAAACACCTCTTCTTCATGTTTAACAAGTTGTGCTTTAATAAAATTCTTTTCATTAAGATACTGTGAAAGCTGGCATAAAACATATACTGAATACTGGGAATTTTTAGGCCACTGTAGAGCAGAACAATATACTTGCCTGTGTTATGCTCCACAGAAGCCTTAGCAGATAATATTCCCTTTTCTGGGATCTTTATTGCGCACCAGAGTAAGAGCTTTATAGATGAGCAAAACACTGACTGGGTGGGGAATCTTTTAATCCAAACTTGCAAATAAATGCCATCTGCTTGGTTGGTTGTTTTTTGTTTTTTCAAGAATAAGAACAAATGCAGAATTTAATACTGAGTTACTAATGAAATGTATTTAGAATTCTTATAAGTCTTGCATGTGTACACACACATTTCATTTGTGGCATACCAATTTTTTTGTAATGTAAACCCTTTCCTCATGTATGTATTGATATAAGGGATGGTATCTACAAAAGAGACATACAGAGGAATATCAGGGGCAGTCCTGGTGTCAGTTAGAACCAAGCCAACAAGTCAATTCTATTAAATGATTTTACTTTGCAGCGAAGTCTTTTTTAACTAACTGCACTTTCTGAAGCTCACAGCATGTTTTTGCAGACAGTGTCTGCTTCTAGCAGTGATAACACTCCATGTTTAGAGTTAATCCCAAGGGTTGGTGTGCAGGCCAAGGTCACTGCTGACTGTTGTGCACCACATCGGGGGTGCAGGAAGTGAAAGGCCGCACCTGCGGGGAGGAGCGGCCAGGACAGGTGACCCTGAA
>JAVSBS010015033.1:130020-145874 GCA_033124195.1 Coracias cyanogaster | reverse complement strand
GACTCTGTTGTTGCTACCTGTTGTAGCATGAAACCTAAAGGATATTATTTAATGTCCATAAAAAATATTTTCCCTCTTATCGAGGACACACATAATCCAGTGACAAGAACTCTTACAGGAAAAAAAAAAATAAATTGAGCCAGTATATGTGGCCCTTTGAATAGAAAAAGACAGTTGCATTTGGCCATATGCTTTTGAAGTGGCAAGCAAGTCTGATTCAGATTCAAAGCTTCCCAGATTATGTGTTCTCACAAAGAGAAGCCTTGAAGATATGTAATACTACACTGTGCCAAACTGCAGAGCCAAGTACAAAATTATGGTCAATCGTGGCCAGAAGGAGATGATGCAGAGGTACATCTTATGCCACCTCCTCAAATGCTTTTTACAGACTACGTGAACACAAAGATTAATAGAGCTCTATGGACAAACTACAATGATAGTGAAAGTCTTTACCAGGCTCCTTTAATAGAGATGCTTTTCCCACTGTAGGAACTTTGCAGTCCCTAGAGATTGATGCAATGTTTACATCTTCAGATTAGACTCATCTGCCACATATCCAAATGATAGATCAAAGCGAGATTTCATCTGAGCAAGCAGGAATGTAAGCGGGAAGGCCAAAATTTGACCAGGGTTGAAACTGGTGAGGAATTTGAAGCGGTTCAAAAACGAACAATGTCATGTTTAGGTAAACGGGACTGCCAGCCAATACAACTGGTTTCTGGAGGAGTAAAACTCATGAACCCTCCTTTCCTGCAGAGTTTTGCCCCTGGGTTGATAGCCCACATGGCTTCCTTTATTTCTAATAAAGACTGGGATTATGTTATATCCTTTTCTCTCAGTGGAATATGAGTTTTTTTCTTGTAACCGTCACTTATTTTCCTAGGACTCACAACTGAAATATCTTCGAGATTTCTAGCTCTCCATCATATTTTTTACATTTACTCTGGAATGACCAAAATCAAGAAAATTTAGGAATAGATGCACAGACACCCTCACACACAGTCAACAAGACTGCCCAAAGAAGTCATCTCTATGTCAACCATCTAGAAAACATTAGTGAGCCACGGAACTTGAACATTCTGTATGCGTTTTCAGTAATTTTCAGTTCAGAGTAATAACTGCTATTGGTAGACATCAGTTGTCTAGATGACTAGAAAACTAAAATGACCTCAAAGGATGGCTTGACAGAAAACTCTCATCATGAATCAAAAAAAAATTCAATTATCAAGAGAACAATGAGTTTGTTCCTATGAAACTGTTAAGTGAAGATTTTATGGAACTTCAAGAAAAAAAAAATCTTGATTTAATAACCTAGTCCAGAAACGGCCCAAATTGAATTCTTCAATACATTATACTTCTTCAGAAAATAAATGGTATTTCAATTTCAAAATTAAATATCAATTCTAATTGATTTGCTTCCCCTCTGCAAATTCCTACAGGTCTTCCTCTTTTCTCAATTTAATAACTGTATTTTATAGATTAAAAGCTAAGTGTCTGTTGTTAAACTATTCCTTGTTTGATTTAGAATACATCATGAATTAGAAAACTAAATAAAGAATATAGCAAGATGATCACCATGAGACCTTGGGAGCTGAACTTTACCTAAGCATAACTGTTCCATGCAAGGTAGAACTCTTCATAATGACACTAGTATTAAGTGCTTAGATATTGCCAAGGTAATAATTTGAATTAATCCAGTTTGGAACCTTGTTCATAAAGAAGCTTAAAGAGAATTATCAAGTTTCAAAGGCCTAATTTGCTTCAGTTAATTTGGTTCCAAAATTGAAGGAACCACCTAGAAAAAAGATTTAAAATAAAACAACAACAAAAGAAGAGCTCACAAATCTTTCATCCTTTTGAGGATAAAGCTTAAAAAGCCTTGAAAATCAGGATTAAACACAACTTCTTACCGTTATTCTGGCCCAATATTCTCACAAACACTGTCTGTATGCTCTTTGTCTGGTTTTGTTGTGTGTTTTTGCAGGGGGGCCTTTTTGTCAGTTGTTTTTTTTTTTTTAACTAGTACATTGCTGCAGGTGTTAAATCTTGGTTTGTGTTCGAAGTGGTGTTCCTTTAACATGTACACCCAGAACCATGGATCTGGGTCATCAGGTTCTACTTTAGGCATGCTAATTTGATGTGGCTATTAACACACTACAAATTAAGTACATGACTTACCGCTTTGCTAACTTCTTGATAAGTGTTCTTCACCTTCAGAGCATCTTCCCTTTCCAGCATTCTCACAAGTGCTCCCAGATCTATAAAAAATAATTTGAAAAATAACTCAAAAATTATAAAAGTAGAAATTATCTCCATTTTCAAATCTGTTTATCTTAACTGCTTGCACACATTTATGCAATCGAGCAAAATGTCACACATCATATCAGGCTAATTTCTGATTAAGAAAATTGCTAAGGGTTTATGAAGTCACTGAAATAGAAAAAAATACAAATAATTAAAGTGCTGTCAGTTGTGGAATTATAGGATGTGGACTGGGCCCCACTGAAAGGTGAAAAATGTGACTGTTCATGGTGATTAACTGCATTTGTTTCCAGAGATCTTAGGTTGGGTCTAAGCAACAGAAGCCTGAATTCTCTTGGTGAAAAGCCATTTTATATTAATCCAGAGCAGAGAACACATTATAGTCCAGGCCTTTATCACAGGAAACATAATAATCTCCACCAGCAGAAAATTCAAGACAGACATCTGTAAGGGCGCCATACTTGCTGTGGTCAGCCTCCTTCCCACCCACCAGCACTGGTGGCAAGACACAAACAGGCTTCAGGAATTTTAAGAATGTATATGCTGCTGCACCTTTCAATGTCTAACAAAGCAAGCCAGTGGAAGACCTACTTCCATATCGAAGGGATTCCTTAGCAAAATGGGAACATCAAGCTATGGACAAGAGCTAGCCTACAGCAGACAAAAAACCTTTAGACTTTGTGAGCTGGGAACAGTGAGACTCAAATTTTGTCTAGACCATGCATTCTTCCTCTTAACCCCAGGGTAGGGAGGATTGTATTTCCAAACTTCGTGGGTATTTTGGGAGATGTGTGCAGTTTGTTCGTTTGTTTTTTGAAATATCTTAGATATGCGAGTGCTCATACCCTGAAACAAAAATGCACCCTGTCCCCTTCAATGACTGTCACTTCACTAGGTTGTTCTGACAAGTTACTGGGAATAACAAATACACTTCATAAAGTCACCTTCTAAACACAAACCCTACAAGCAACTCATTCAACATTAAATCTTTACTTTCAGGTTTATGCTATTTTTTTTTCAGCTTGCATTCCTGTCGATACTACTCATATTATCCAAAAGTCTGCTACTTCTCTTATCTTTTACCTAGCTAAAGTGTACATAAAGTGTACTGACTTAGCGTAACTGAAATACGCCATGTAGGGAAGGAACATGCCTTTCAGAATGTTAAAATTCTTTCAATAATGTTGCCAATTAGCCAATGAAACAGCCTTTAATTCCTACCTCTTCCACACATTTTTAAAACTTCAGTTAATACTCAGTATGTTGGATGCTGAAAACAGTATATTGCACATGCCAGTAGTGAACACGCTAACTCCAAGGGTTGTGTTCACTAGTTTGTAGCTCTAGTGAACACTTTGCTGCAGGTCTAATTTTCATGTGCTTTTCAAAGGCAGTCACAAAATGAATATCAAAGCACATAAGTAATCCACATTGGTAAATCTGTCAGAAATTGTGGAGAAAATAAAGTGAATCAATACTATGTCAAGGGACTCAAATGGAAAAAATACTGAATATTCATTTTCTTGGCTTCAGAGGTGTAGGGATTTAGTAGAACTGGAGCACCTTGTAGGATTTTCAACTTTCTTGAAAACATTCAAATAATTTTCATTATGTGCTTTGAATTCAACATTTAATTAGTTCCACTAAAATGACATTTTGCATCTTCACGTTGTTTACTGATGCATTTACAGCATAATTAGGAGAACTAGTCTGAACGGCACAACAACTTTTAAGTATGTTGTTGCAAGAAAAAAAAAGTACAATAACAAGTATTTGTGCTTGCTCATTACCATGGAGAAATGCATGGAAAGCAGCTATACATTTGAAAGTGCAGCTACAATTGCTGCTAAGTAGAAGCAAATATAAAAAAAATACCTGAGTTAATTTCAGTGCTTTGATGAGATTTAAAGCATATAAAATATATATTTTTTTAATGTGGTTCACATTCCAGGAAATGTGATACGCTTACACAAGCAACTCTTAATGGAGGACTATGTCTGTGCAGTTTGTTACTTAGGCTGCAAACTTGCTTCATCTGTTTGCCAAACAGCTTTTAAATATAGTTCTACACAGACCATATTATTCAATTTTGATATCTGAATAAAAAGAAGCACACTTTTTCTTAAGAAGAATATCAGGCCCCTTCATCTCACACAACGCAAGAAATTTTGAAGTAAATCCTACAAAGTATCAATTATGAAGCAGAAGCAAGGAGGGGGAGCCAAAACAATTCCCCTATTGCTTTTTTTCTGCATACAACTATACAAATATTTGCAGGCAACCCAGTCGTTCATGCATAGAGAAGCTTATGAAATCTCATTAAAGTTAAAGCTTTACCAACCAGCTAGCCCTGGGGTCACATTTATTTTAGTATGGTCACCTGCCCTTTCTTTGAAGAATCCAAATGGTAAGTTAGTAATTACATTTTTGAAAGTAAAATAGATATTCAAAATTTACTCAAGCAATTAAGCACAGTACTTGAATACAGTAACAACTTCCTGATATTCAATGTTCACCCCCTTCAGAAATTGTTGAAAAATAAAAATGGACCTATGACTCAATTTTAAAAATTGTCATCCATAAAACATGCTTCCATCCTGAGATCATTGTATGATTTTTTTTTTTTTTACAGTTGTCTAATTAGAAGCCCTCTTACCCTAATATAAACAAAAATGATGAAACTGTCATGTAACAAAGATTAACTACTTATGATAAGGCAGGAAAATTCTACATTTACCTAATAGAAGCCAGGTAACCACTCTCACCATTCTCAAGTAACAGCAGAAATAATAAAAACATAGCAAAAGCACAATTCATTTTTTTTAGAACTGTTCCTTCCTTTGCCTTAGAAGATTGATTTTCAAAGAGACTAAGAAATCAGTAATGTAATTCTTTTCAAGTCAAAGGGAAAAGAAACTTGTAAACAGCAAACATTTGCTCTTCAGAGCATAACAAGAAATAAAAAGAAGTATTTTACTAGAACAGGTTAAGAAAGTATTGTCTAAGTAATAGCTCTCTAACACTATATTATTTTCTTGCTTTGTTATTGGAATCTATTTTTAATTTAACAATAAGACCTCATATCCCACTTAAAAAAAACCCACAACACAATCACACACTTTACCCACACTCTCAACTAGTGCCCCTATGTCCTCCTACATCCTTTGCTAGGAAAAATGAACTTCTAGTTAGTGCATTAGTAAAATACGTGTCCTCTGACCTCCCCTTGAAAATTCTTCACACTCAAACTATGTAATGGGTGCCTGATTAGACAACAACAGGCTCAAGAACCTTGCAGTGTGTACGGTGCTTTAGGCAAAAATGGTGAATTTTCATACTCAGGCCACTCGAAGAAGATGGCTGCAATGAAAACGCAGTTGTTAGAAGGCAACGAGATTGCATCCACTAAGGTGAGCTATAGCTACTGCCAGCGAGAGAGATTTTCTAAGGGGCAGAATTGCTTTGTCTGAAAAACAAACAAAGGCTAAAAGTAATTAAGAAAACAGTTTTGCCAGGAAATTTTCAAAATGAGCAATCAATACTTACTATGCTGAATTCAGTGACAATTTAACAAGAATACAGTTCTCATACATTTTATAAAGGCAGCTCTCCACACAAATTTCAGAGTCCTGTGTTGTTATTACACGGAATATTGGACAAACACGTCTTGATTTTTTTATTTTAGACATAATTTAGTACCACCAGGCACCAAAAATTCACCCACTAGAAGGCCACTTTCCGCTCTACTTGACAATCCTGATAGCCTACTAATGCACCTCCATCCTCCACGCTGCACGCATTTCATACATTGTACTTCAGCTGTGCATACTTCCTAACTCCATGCACATAGCTCCCATCTGATAAATATACTCTAATGGGAAATAATGTTCCACTGTTGATCCAACAGCTAACCATCGCACTTTTTGAGATCATGCAACATAGAAAACTGCATGTCTGAGCCATCCAGGAGAATGTTAATTATACCATCTTGGGAAGTTTTGCAACTTTAGCAGGAAACATGGATTTGCCAGGTTAATTTGTCCTCTTATTGTAAGAAATTCAACTTTCATGATCTTAAGTTTCCTGGAGTTAATACAGGAAAGAAAATCCAAAGTAACTAGCAACAGGACAAGAAGTCATGGCCTCAAATTGCACCAGTGGATGTTTGGATTGGATATTAGGAAGTTCTTTACTGAAAGAGTGGTTAGGCACTGCAACAGGCTGCCCAGGGAAGTGGTGGAGTCAACACCCCTGGAAGTGTTCAAAAAACATGTAATGTGGCCCTTCAGGACATGGTCTAGTGGTCATGGTAGTGTTGGGTTGATGGTTGGACTATATGATCTTAGAGGTCTTTTCCAACCTTTATGATTCCATGAAACCTGTAGAACTGGTAAAACAATGATGCTTAAGCCATCTGAATGCAGTGAGCTTTACATGGAGCACAGCAAGAGACTATATGAAAACAAGAATGTACTGAAGGAAATTAAATTCTAAAATAAAATAATTACTTAGTTACAGACCTGTTTGATACAGACAAGTAAAGAGAATACTCCTGTAAAAATGTCAAATTAACATCTATGGAAACTGCAGTCTAATGTTTCACAATTCCTCAAAAACACTCACATACCTCATTAAACAAAAACAGTCTTTGTGACCAGCTCCTTACACAACAGCAATCTTAACTTTGCTTTAGTCACATAAACAGCAAGCAGAAAACTGTTTTTGGAGAGGGGTGGGGGAGTAGGTGTGTGTTTTGTTTTGATTTTTTTGCATAGCTTCTTAGAACCATGTTATTAGTACAGGAAATATACAGACCTATAGATGTCTTAGATGGATAATGTAATAAGCAAAACTCTACTAATCTGATCTTATCTCTGATTTCACTACACCTACTACTGAAAAACATGTAATATATGTAAACAAAAAACTTTTCTCTTTGCCAAAACCAAGAAGCCCTGTATCACAAGGAAAAAAAAAAAAAATCAAAGAAACTCTACAAAATATACAAAATAGAACATCTAGAGAGATTTACTGTACATGATCACAGAGTAGGAACAACTCAATTCTTAATAACACTACCAAGATATACTTATTGTCAAAATGAAGCATTCAAAACCCACAAAGTAGTTTTATGCAAGATAGTTGGTCACATACAATATCTTATGCATTAAATGCACTTGCATGAACAGAGATATTTATTTATTTGACGATATCACTCAGACTATACTTAGGCTATATTAAGCATTACAGGTGTTTCAAAATTCTGCCTAAAATAAGGGTTTGTTCCTTCCCACTTGAAACACCATGCAAGTACAGTGCTCATTTGGGGCCAACACCCCTGGTGAATGAAGTTGTATTTGTTGACAGGGCAAATGATAACAGCTCTGCCTTGTTTAAGTTTCCCGTCTGTGAAAGCTGAAGATACTATTCTTTAAAATTATTTTTTAAAAAAAAAACCACCAAACAAACAAAAGTACAGTTCATCTTCATTCTGCCTCCTTATATCTCTTTGATACTAAAAGCCTAGCTCAGTGTTGTTGGTTCTTTTAGATCCATGTGCAGTTCTTGCTTCTTCCTAGAAATTTTGGCTACTGCTTTCTCCATAAGCCCAAAGGGACAGTAAGTGCAACAGTAGCTTCCACTGGCTGGCAAGAAGCGAAGCATTTCATGATAGTTCAGCTAGATGTACAACTAACACATAACAGGTCTGCCAATTGCATTTCACATGACCTATGTGAAATCTGGCAGACCTCCCATACAGCAGCTCACTGTGGGAGTTACAACCGGTGGAAACGTTTACAAAAAAATACTTACAAACAAAATCATCATGTTTCACATAGATCCATCTTAATTACAAATCCAGAAAGTAAATTGGCATGTAGAGGTGATTAATTCCAGCAAAGACTGGTGAATTTTAAGTACTTATTATGCAACTTTAAATACAATTCTAACAATTGTGAAATGGAACACAATGTTGAAAAAGTTATTATCTTAAACATGAAACCTATCTCCTTCCAGTGTGCCATGTCCAGGCAATTCCATGTGCAATCATGAACCTAGACATTATCCTTATTTAGCAAATCCACTTTTTTTTTTTTTGGTTACCATTCACGTGAGAGTAACCACAATGAAATATTTTGATACCTCTAAAGTGGCTGTTATGGGGACTTTGTTTTTACTGTGCCTCCTGTGAAACGTCACCCTCTTTACCATGTTGCTACTTGAAGAGTTGCAGCACAGGCTACCTTTAGCCCTGCTCCCTTTTCACCCACCACAGACCAATAAACTGACTTTCTTACTAGCAACAAACAGGTGAAATACACATCAACAACTTTTCTTCAGACCTTTATTTTCGTACTAAGCGCATAGCAAAGAAAGTCACATGCTAAATATATCTAAAAAGTCAATTCAACAAGTTTTTCCCCTCTGTTGAAGTGTAAGTTTAATGTTAAAGCAAGCAAGTTTCTCAAAGAACCAATGAGCCCTCTCTAAAAGAAAAAATGAACCCACCTGAGGAATGCTAGAAAAGAGGCATATTTAGTACTATGAGTCTTCTCAAATTTTTTATATCTACACAAATTAGGGTTTTTTGAGGCTTAATAAGATGAGTTAACTAGAGGCTACCCCAAAGAAGGATCAAGGCAGGGAAGCCTTTCCTCAAAATAAAAGATTTGCTCTGGCTTTGTAGTATGACTTCTAGAGCTGTCAGCCACCAACATCCACAGCTTCTGCTAAAGATGACAGCAGCTATAAATCCTGAGACTTCCAAGAAACTAGAGCCTTAGGCACATCACACTGGTTGACCTTGGACAGCAGTCAAGAGGCACAACTGAGACTAAATTAATCTAGTACTTCCATTTTGTATTCAGTTATGGATAGCAAATCTGGCTGCATCTCTTTGCGTAACACAGTTCATCCTTGCCATCACATCCCACTAACCAACACTACCCCTGCACTGAGGTCACATCTTCCAGCCTTCACCAATGCCTACAACAAAAAGCATTGGCAACATCAGCTACTTCTTGCAATGTCATATTCCACATATGTCTGATAAGCTTGAGGAAAATGAAAAAAAAAAAAAAAAAAAAAGGAAAAAAAGCACCTTAGCACATCATCTGCTACAACCAACCTATAAGAACCACAACCAATTCCTTTTACAATTCTTTACATGATGGTAGCTTGGACCGGCAATGAAGTAGCCCAGTCCTCATCAAGATGTATCAGGTAAAACCCTGTAGATAGTTGATGAATTGTACATAATGTTGATTTATACAGTTTATGCCAAAATTTCTCTGAAGACAGAAGATTGTCTGTAAGCATTTGAGGTTGAATAAACAAATCAAGTTTTGATACAGGGTTATCTCTAATGTGTGTTTGGCCTGAGGGAGAAGCAGCAAGAGTAAGTCCTCAATTTTTATGGTATCTAAAACCAATAATTTTCAAATGCATTTTCAGCAGTAGCTACTTCATGCTACTTCCACTTCATTAGGAACACTTAAAAAGGTATTTAAAATTTCATATTCACATCCAATGCAATTGCCATTTAAGTCAGGAATTTACTTTTAATAAACACATTCTTGAGCTGGTAACAGTAAAAGCATCATTCAAACATCATTTCCTGTACTAAATTTTACCCATATTAACAGACTTAGCAAAGCATCAACCACAAACATGTTGGTGATGGAAATTTCCTAACGCAAGCAGTCTTTATAGATTTCTGCTATTTCAGCGCAGGTCTCCAAGGACCATTTGAATCCATATTAATTTCCTTTCTGGCAGTTATGCGGCCATGTATGAACTGCACTATTTCACTTTTAATCTGTCAGTAATTTAGTAATGTGTAAACTAATTATGCACAGATATTAACGTAATCAGTTTGGGGAGCTATAAAATCAATGTGTTTTTACAGACTGTGTTAAAGAGAATTGTACTATTATAGTCATATGTCTGTAGCTGATAATGTTATGGAATTAAAATAATTGTGATTCATGCACCAATACACATTCCCACAATCCACCCACTGACACAATACTGTAACTTTCTATAAAGGACAGGTCAAGTTTTTCAGTAACATTAGAATTAAATCTGCCTGAAAATAACGTGTGGCTTCCCACTAAGAAATACAAATTTGATGGCATCTCAGGTTTCCTATAGTGAACTAGAAATGAACTGGCTAGCAACATTTCATCCATAATTCAACCCAAATACTCACCTTTGCTCCAGTAGAAAATGTGTAGGAAAGATTGTAACTACAACTCAACAGTGGGCCATACAAGTTAAGCAAGAATCACATTTAGAGCATCATGTAATAAGTCATTAAAATTATGAAGCATCACTGTGTATCCAGGCATACAGGAAAATCCTTCTCAATGCAGAGCAGCTGAGGTGTGCTGCCACAGAGCCTAGCTTCGCGCTCAGATACCCAACTGCAACTCCTAACACACACAATCAGGCCTCTGCCTCATCTCCACCTCTTCCATGCTCAAAGGCCTCACGCTTTTCTACAAGCTAATTCCTGTTTGCTGTGATGCAAATCATCCAAGACACAGATTTCACTTATAAAATTTAATAATGTCTTTCACCAATTGTACTTACCATCATAGATACGTGCGTCAGGCCAAACAGGCCAACAAGAAAGCAGTTCTGAAATTAGTTCAGTAGTTAAGGCCCAATCTCTTTTCCTCAGATAATTTCCAAGCTAAAAGGAACTTAATTATCTTTGAAGAGCACGTTATTCCTCTCAGATTTATTTGAAAACTTCAGTGAATTCAAAGTTCTGCCACACCAAGAGTACTACTCACAATATAACTACACCGGTTTTCCTGTTGCCTTACAAAAGTACAGTTAAATTGTGTATTAAAGTTTCACGATACAATTAATGCAGTCAGACTTGATCTGCTGCCAAAAGGCCTGGCCTTTCCCCCCTCCCTCCTGCCCATACCAACCTTCTGCCTAAACACCACCGTAGCCCCTCCTGCCTCTTGCAGTCTCACAGACAGCTTCGGGCTAGGCAGCAAGGATACACATTTTGCAGGCTATTTGACAAATAACATCAATATGCAGAGATAAACACACAGCTTACTTACAAGTAAATTAGTACTTGCTGATGGTAAAATTAGGGTTTTTTACATGTAAAAGATAGTAAGGCATCAAAATTTCCATTCCACCCTAGTATTAATTTATAGTTATAAATTCATTTATTCATGTATGTTATTAACAGTACTTTTTATAGAAACACCAAATTAAATCTGCAAAGAATTCTATATCTGTTCTTGTGCCCTATTTTGGGAAGGGAGCTTCACAAAATTAATTTTAACTTCAAACCAGGCTGGCAGTAGAAAAATACTAGTAAGTGACTTGTGAAAACATGTTAACACAGACCCCAAAAGACCACTCACAACATTCACCCCACTCTTTTTTTTTCTTTGGAAAACACAGACACTTTTTGACATGGAAGTAAACAGGAGTGCAGGTCTCACACAAAGTTTATATACTGAACAATTTCCAAAACAATGCATTTTGAACAGCAACAAGCCAGCTGTTTTCACCTGCCACTTGTTAAATATCAACATACGTTTCTTCCCCTGTTGAAGTCCTACATCGAACGCACACAGAGGAACTCCTGGAGCCCCCACTCAGCTCCCCACACAGCAGCCCTGAGAACAGCTCACCAGGGCAGACGCCATGATGGCCCCTCAGCCTCACCCTGGAGGAGACGCCTGCCCACACACCCAGCCACAGAGAAGACTGCTTGAGAGGTACAAAACACAGTGAGGGGGAAAATACCATGCACATCACATCGCTGAAGTGGTTCTACTTACTACTGCATGGAGAAGTAACCTCTGACAGGCATAGCTCTGCCTGAGGCCAGGGACACTCTGGAAGGTTCTGGAAGGTTCCACCCTCAGGCTCCCGCCCGCTCCCTCAGGCTCCCGCCCGCTCCCTCAGGCTCCCCCTGCCGGATGCCCTGCACACCACAGAGGGCCCGGGACAGAAGGGAGCACCTTGTCACCACTGCACGTCCTTCAGCTTCTACCCTAAGGAGTGGCAAAGCCAGCCGAGAGGCCCCATCACCCCACAACAGCGGCCTCTAAGCTGCTTGAACCAGAAACCTCCGTGAGAAGAAAACCAGCGCAGCCCCATACCCACCTTAGCAAAGAAACAACGGCTCCCAGGCTGCGTTCCTCCTCCATGCTCCAGCCACACCACGGGCTAGCACCCAGCAGGGAAGAGTCATCGCTTTAAGGAGCTGCAGCTGGTGAGGGAGCACCAAGAGGCCTGCCCCAGAGTTTAAGGGCAGCCAGGGCTGCACCTGGGAGATCAGGTGAGCTGCCCCTCACTAATGGTTTTAAAGCTCTTTTAGGAAAACAGAGTGGCCGAGAAGCACTGTGACAGTGTTTGACCACAAAAGAGCCTCACTAATATTGTCAGGAAAACAGACTACAAAAACATCACTAAAATGACTGTCAGTTTCACCACCTGTGATTAGGTGGCAAAAAGTTTATTTTTCTTGGATTCTAATACAAGCAAGCTTCATAGCTGAAGCCTTTTTCTTGTGCATTCACCTTCGGTGAAATGAGAGCAGTTCAGCCTGCAGTGTCCATGACATTTTATTATACCAACCGTTAGAACAGTTTTAACCTCAGATAATACAGCTTGTGGGGATATAGTCAATAAATACTCATTTAAGGATCAGTCTAGGTAAGATCTAAGCAAGTATGCATGCCATTTATTTATGGTAACTACTGTATATTGATTCAATTAATGTCAAATTACATTTTAATGTAAAAATATATACAAATACTTGTCCTCACTGGAGTAATTCTTTAAGTTCTTAGATAAATTTCAGTAACACTCAATTTTGTAGAAGACAGAAAATTGTGTCTAGCAGATAAAATGGCTCAGGTGAGCTCCCCTCAGTCGCTACAGCATCTGTTTTACTCTTTGTATAAGAGGTTTATCTAAAGATACTACTTGTCTATACAGCTGAAGCCAAAAATATTTCCAAAAGTGAAACTAACTGGAAACAGAAAGGTTTAGCAAACTCTCATGTTGGCAAACTTTACTTGCAAAAGGTTCAGTGGAGCAGAAGGTAACAAAAAAAGAAACTAACAGGGCATGCAGAAACATGTAAACTGAGGGAAAAAAAGTTTCTAGTTCAGCTTAACATTTTACCTGCCTTCACGCAAGGTTAGGCTGCCTTTTGCTTGCACATCAGTAAATGGATGAAAGCAAATATTTTAAGTGAGCATGAAAAGGATCAACTTATTTCAGTCCCTGCCTCCCCTCTGAATTTAGACTGTTGTGTCAGACTTCTATGCTGTCAAACAACGCCACCCGCTACCTTTTATACAGATGGAAAAATCTATAACAAACAAGCACACACACTTTAAATTTTTTTCTCAGAATTATTCTGAAAAAGTAGATACTCCCTCCTGCACCAGGTACTAGCTCTTAAAATATGCTGAGTTGTAGGAACTACTGTAGTTAAAACATACTTTTGTTTATAGTGCTTGCAGAGCAATGCGTGTACAGACAAGCTAATTAGGCTGGGATTGTGTCCCTTTATTTTTATAATTCCAGTTTTAGGAGGAGAGCATTTGATTTATTACATTAAGGTATTTTTATAGCCTCAAGTACTACTGCTCTTTAGGACATAGGGAACATCACAGCCCATTTAATTTACACAGGAGATGTTAGTACTATTTAATGGCATGTAAACATTTTATAAGGTAAGCTCAAATAACAGGAGATTTTTTTTAATATACTTCAGCGAAAAGGTTCACAAATGGATTTTCGTTATATTTTATTGGACCAATCTCTGTTATTGCATCAGAAGTGAATCGAGTTTTAAAAGGTGTTAAGAGTTTTCAATATATTTTGTGACACTGAACAGAATCACAAAGTATACATAAAAATTCAATGCGTGAATTAATTCCAGAACTAGTATAACTGCACACCCTTGAATCATGTGTAATTGTCTGTGGTTTTGAGAAATAATTACAATGGAATAGAGGCAATATTTTCATTCTATTTTTTTCTGACATAATTTTACACAATCCTATATAGAAGCATTTGAAAAATACTTCAGCATCAGTATTACTATTCATTTTTCACAATAGGACTTTTAAGGAGTGGCAGTAAATTTTCTTAAACCAATTAATAAAGAGGAAAACAACAGAGTAATTTAAAAAAAAAAAAAAAAAGCAGTAAGAAGAACATTTCTTCTTACTACAAGCTTTCCCACACACATTTGTACACCATGTTTACTGCAAGACTAACACTGGTGTTTAGTATTTGCATCCAAACTAAGGTCATGTGCAAGCATTTTATAAATATCAAGATATTCTTTTCCTGTAGTGTTTATATGAAAAAAAAGACAACATAATGATCAGAACTATTGTCTGCTTTTGCAAGGAAGATTTATTAAAATTTTTATTTTTTACAATTTTACAGGGAAAGTGATGAATTGGATCACAGTAGAACTCTGGAATAACTAAGAGATGAACCTAGGCAACGTGCATATCATCTCATTGTCAAAATATTTTCATTTGAGGGGAGAAAGGTAAGATAAATATTTTATATAGCTACTAAATAATTTATACATCTACTGGTGTGACTGCATTTTCTCCTCTTCTATGTAGTGCACAGGCAAGAAAGATGAAAACTGCAGCCTGTTTTTTGGTGTTCATTATGAAAAGCATGGACGATCTTTAAATCCCCTGTATAGCAAAAGAATAGTTGCATAACTTTCAAGAAAAAAAAAAACAAAACAAATTCTATCCTAGCCCCATACTGTGTTATTTTATAAAGTGGAAGGGAGACATTTCTTCTTGGAAGCCTAAGAAAAAGGAGTGAAAGTTCTGGTCCTTTCATACATGCCATGTTCTTCCCAGTGGGAATGGGGGGTTTCACTTGTTGCGCTATTGTGCTATAACACGAGTAATTGGTCTGACTTTGGGAAAGCATTCAATAAAGAAAAATATTATTATCTCATACTGACACAAAGCAAAATGAAATAATTGTGTCAACACTAGTTTGCTTTAAACACACCTAAAAACCTACTTAAGTGAAAGTGCTGTAAATACAAGTGTTGAATATTAACTTTATGAGGTGCTTAACTGCACTGGATTGTAATGAATTATCTAGTTCTAGTGATGCTTTGACACATTTCAAATGAGAACCATAAGGAGTTAACTTGTGGTCTTTAGTCCCTTTCAATGTGTTCAGTGGCAATATAAGATCCCATTCATTTCCCAAATCATAGCCATTTTCAATAACATTTTGTTGTGAAATATATGAGCATTTATCCACCTAAAAACATTTTTGTTAGGTACAATAGAACACTTCCATATGCAACAGTAATCCCATTTGTCCCGTGATTCATTAAAAAAAAAAAAAACAAACACAAAAATATCTACCTCTTCTGCTCTTGGGTTCTACTCTTCTCAACAATTAATGTATAGTCTCTTCATTTTATGTTTCTCTCACCTTTAAACTTTGCATGTGTCATGATGGTTCAGCCATCATCATTTTATGCTGCCATCAGTTGCCTGATCACACAGGCCAGCACTGAACTCAGCAACATCCCC
>JAVSBS010015033.1:107570-129920 GCA_033124195.1 Coracias cyanogaster | reverse complement strand
TTTTATGCTGCCATCAGTTGCCTGATCACACAGGCCAGCACTGAACTCAGCAACATCCCCTCAGAAGGCTTCTTTCAAACAATCCTGCCCTAAGTTCCTGTGGGCTCAGCTCCTCTGCTGCCCGCTATGGTGCCAGCATCACACCCCTCATGGCTCCCTCAGTGGCCCTTCACATGGAAGGACACCACCAAGAGAGGTCAGCAAGATGTACCCAGCCCCAACAGGAAGATCATCCAACTGATTGGCTCCCGGTTGGTATAATCCTGGCCTTGCCCACCATCCCAACCACAACCACCTGGGTGGGCCACAGAGACACAGGTGGGCTGGGTTCTGCCTCTGGAACATGAAGCCAATAGGAAAAACAAAACATTCTGCTGGGTTGTGACTGATTCACAGGTCAGCTCCAACTTGGGGTCCACAACTCGGGCCCCAGCACTTCAGCATGTCAGGGATACAAGGAGTGGCAGAGCAGAGTTTTTGTAGCCATCCTACTTTCATGGATGAATAACCATGACAGTTTAAAGAGAAAATACTACATAACTCTAATGTCTACATGTATTGTGTGTACTTCTGTTGACAACCAAGGATTGAACTTACACTGGTATATTCTTTTAAAAGGATAATATTTTATATTTACAGCAATATCCTAATCTTGGTCTCAGTTTTTAAATCTGTCTGAGAAATTAGCAGCAGAACTAACATGGTAGCGGGAGGCTGGGAACAGCTACGCCTTTTGCTTGTTGTAGCATAGTGATCAACCTCCTTCTGTGAAGGCAGTGATGGCACACGATGAGACTTACTCCACTCTTCAGCTTAGCAACACTTCATCAACTGTCTTTCTGCCACGCTAAAGTAGCCTCTATGACGATTTAAAGATGCGGATACAGACTCTGCATTCCTTGACACAAAGATCAGGTCTAGGTATGTGACTCCAGAGGCCATATTCTATTATCCCTGCTCATGCTGAGTTGTTTCTCACCCTGCAAGCAATCCTGCTGCAATCAAAACTGAGAGTTTTTCAATGAGATTTAAGTGAGGCTACTTTAATGTTTAAGTGCTTCACTGGATGAATGCCTTAATTTTCCCGTTTAGGATGCTATCCAATATCCATTGTAATCAGTGGGAAAGACTTCTATTGTCTTCAGTGAGCTTTGGCTTAACTTTTATTACTGTATGGTCCTTGTCCAGATTCTTTTCTCATTGTACGTAACTAGTTGCTTTTATTTTTTATGTACAATGAGAAGATTTTTACTGAACTTAAAGGTCAATACCTTTTCTGCCAAAATTTTATTGCAAACTTGGAATTTTATCCTACTTATTCCATTACAAACATTTTGAAACTATATAAAGCTGGGTGATGACCAACAAACTCACAAAGACCACTCATATGCTATAAAGATAATTTTGGATCTTAGCCAGGATTTCAAATGATGATAATTTTGAATTAAAATATTTATTAATTTTCATTTTTCTGTTTTAACATTATTATTGAAATTCAGAATTATTCTAGATGTCTTAAAAATAGTTAGCTGTCTCAAATTTTTGCTGAGTAGTTAAGTAACTTTGATGTTCTAGGCGTCCCAAAGAGAATGAGCATAGCTGTTCTACGAGGTAAGTATATACTGTCTACTCCAAAATGGTCATTTAAAAATCTAAATACAAAGAAATATAAATACATTACTCATAGAGTGTCTATGTAATACATGCCATTTTTCATTCCTTCATTTCAAAGCACATAAAATACTCAGGTATCAGTATTCTCCTTTAGAAGTAGTGACTTCAGTTAGGAAAAGATAAAGTTCCAAAAAATTTACCAGTAAATCAGCGGAAAAAAAATGGGAATAGAACTCAAATCCCAAGACTCTGCCCTAGCTTCTAGGCAACACTGCTTCCTTTAGTTTTGCACACGTACATATATGCACGTGAGATGTCTGTCTGGGAAAGAAAACACCTTAAAATAGCCAATAGCTGTGCCACAGTAGTACGCTTGCTAGTGCTCTTGTTTTGATAATGTCTGCACTGCATAGACACATTGCCAAAGGCTTGTAGCATAAACCATGTTTCATTACCAGTAATTATGGGAGCATATCAGTTTATGGGGATGATTGTGCAGGTGGTGGTGAGTGTTATAAATATTTATGCTACTGCAAAGGAAAAATCCCTCCTGAAGGTGTTGGAAAGAAGGGTCTCTGTTTTTAAAAAATGTTGAAATCCTTCCTCACCTTTTTTACCTGACTTTAAATCATCCAACAGACTTTCAGTGTCTACACATCTTGTGGGATTTTTTTACCAGCAGCAAAAATGGAGCTTTTGGTGTTCCCTAAGCATCCATTGAAAGCACATCTATGTTCACCAAATGGAAATGGCTGATCACCTTATTTCTGTAATCCTGTGACAAATCATCACTGGCATGAGATGTAAAAAACACAAGTAATAGCTGAAAAATAATTGTAAAGAAAATTGCGTCCATGGTGTAATGTATTTCCTGGAAAATGGTCAGGTAATTGAAAAGCAGATGTTAGTGAAAACAGCTACAATGTAGAGATGTTTTCTATACATTTCCTTTTGTATTGACTCTTTTGTATGTTGCATTTGTAATTAACCTGGAAGGGCTGTAATTTTCTTCTGATATTTTCAGAACAGAACCTCTTTGATTCTTAATTTTGAACAGTTGATGCATTTTATTTGTGCACCTTATACACATTTGTGATGAAAAGCAGAATGAAAAAGGAGGCTGGTTAAAAGAAAACTTGTCTAGTTTGTGTAAATCTCAAAATATAAATATTGTCCATCACTATTTATTATATCTATTTAGACAATATAGTAGGAAAGCCTATGTCCCACTTACAAAGAAAAAGAATCACATCCTCTTGAATGAGCTCACAATCAATATGTTCTTGATTTAAATCAGAACTCCTTACACCAGCTCACACTCTCTGACGTTTATTCACATCACTACTGATGTTTGCACAAGAGAATTTAACTTGCATCTTAAATGCACTTCCTGAATTGAGGCCAGCTTTCTTTGATGGAACTTGTTCCTTGAAATCATTTAAGCTTTTGTTAGAGTTGCATAGCCAACCTCTGAGTCCAGTGTTTGCAGAGCAAGCTGTCACATGTCAAGTTTCATAAAGATTCAGGTATGTTTCTGGACATATTTAAAAATAATCAGTTTTTTTAACAAGTTTTTATGCTGAGGTCCAGAACCACACTCCTGGGAGAGTAAAGCTTACATTGTCCTTTAGTGGATTGTAAACTGAAGCATGAGTCCACTTAGACATTTTGGTTATTTTCTAGTTTATGTTCAAACCCTGCAACAGCAACATAGAGAAATCTTATAACTGAAGCTGACATCAGGAAAAAAAAAAATAATCAGGAAATGTTTGCAATTTTGGTTCACTATAACTCATTTTCAGAACACAAATTTTCTTTCTTTCTACACATAAATGTCACGTGAAAGGCACATAAAAGTTTACTCAGAAGGGCCCTGTTAAAAGCAACAGTGACATTAAGCATGAGCAATGAATAAAACGTATAATTTCAGAATCATAAAAACGCATGGTTTCATGAGACTGGCGTGTGGTGGTTCTCTCCTGTGCCTCAGAAGAGTTGGTATTGATCTGACTATGAAGCTGTGACAATAAAACTGTACTCTATTGACTGCAGCTGCAGGGTCTCCAAATATTATTTATTTGAGGCAAGCAGAACAGCAGAGCAAAAGCAATGCCCCAGTAATAAGTGGTAATTGCTGGGAAGTGAGGCATTGCACTCCCTATTGACCCTTGCATCCTGAAATTTCGATGAATTATATTTAACTCCATTAGGATTGGCATTATCAAATTACATAAACAACATTATAGAACAACCAGCCTCAGTTTAGATCATTGATTTTCGATTATACTGATCTCCCATACACTGCAGAAGTAGCTTCTATTACCAGTGATGTGGTATCAATGTTGATCAGTAGAGGTGGAAGTAATGTTTTATTACAATGAGATAAATAGCACTGAAGAAAAAAAGTAAACATTCCTCTAACACATGGGAGGACACAAGTATTCCTGTAAACCAAAATGTTTACAGATTAAAGATTGGGTAGCACAAAATTTACATATAATTCTAAAAGCTCATTACCTTTTTAGGATAAATATAATTGGATGGACTATCTGAATAATACCTACTTAAATAACTACCACTGGGGTACATCAATAGGAACTTTAAGTTGTCAAGTTCTATATGTTCTTAAGGTACTTAAATTAGCAAGGGTCTATCATATTCTTCTTATCCTCTGCCAAAGTGGTTTAGTATGAACTGAACTTTTTACTGAGCTCTAAGATTTAGGCAATTTTGATGTACCACTTATGAGCTTAATTCAGAGAAGATACAGATTTGTTATAGCACTTAGCTGAAGTTCTTAAGAAAGTCAAGAGCTTAACTCCAGGGATTGCTGGCTTATTTACTAGTAACTGGATTGGGGTGAGGGCCATTGCACATACTAATTTTATTCTCAAGGTTATAGTGAATTTAATGTGCATTCTACTAGGTATCATCTTTTCCCTTCCAGTTATTATTTCAAAGATTTCATTTCAATGTTTAAACTGTCTGCTGTTAGGACGAGAAGAACCAGTTCAAAGTCTGAAAGAAAAGGAAAACTCTGAAAAGAAAAATATAATGAAAGGTTTAAAAGGCAGTGATAAGAGGCTCACTATTTATAAAAGTGGTGATTAAAAGTATCTCTCAAAAACTCCCCCGTTCATTTCCATTAGTGTTCAGCGTGAGGACTAGTTTCCAATACTGATTATTCCAACTTGTAATCTTTCTTCCTTTTCTTGACATCAAATAATTTACTCGTATTTTGCAAGACTCAAAAAGTTCTGCACAGGTGGAAATTTCAACCTCAATTTAGAGCTTTAACTCATGTTATATGGTAAAATTTTTTCATAAATTCATGTCTGAAAACTGAAGATGTGTGAGAACAGAACAAATTGATTCAGAAAGATGCAAATTCTTTTGAATAGCCTTAAAATTGTTAGATTTTAGTAAACAGATCCTCAGAAACATAAACATGGATGTATTGAATGACATGACAATGGATAAAAGTTCTTTGAATGTCAACAGCAGATCAGTATAGGGCTGTCATTGTCCAAAATGAACTGGATGAGTTCCAGTGATGAAAGAGAGGGGAAGATGAAATTCTAATAAAGTTTTGAAACATTTTCATTGCAAAGACATTACTATTTAATCTATCTGTATTTCTGATTTTACTCTTAAAGTAAAACCAGAGTTAAAAAAAGTACAGTTTTGGTTTGGTTTGGTTTTTTAGCCATTTCATTTCATTTTGTTTCATTTCATTGTAGGAAGCTTTCTCCTGCTAAATTATCCTTCCTTCTACCCATGCATGAACATTACTGTTAGGACATAGGCTCATCCCTGTTAAACATAATTCTTAGTAAAGTATATATCTCTAACTCATTAAACTATCTTTAATTTAACAATTAATCTAGTAATCATGGTTCTAATATGTAGTGAACAGCTGAGCAAAATGTCAGGAAAACCAGAGTGCATAGAATTTCTGTTTGGTGATAAATGTCTCTGTCTGAGTAGCAAATGTAGCTAGCTGACTCGTTAATGCTACACTGTAGTTAAATAATGGGTTATAAACAGTCAGGCTAATTACTTCAGTATTATAACAGCTCTCGACCTCCTCAACATAGCTAATAATTAGCATTGAATGTCATACAGAAATATGGCATGTTCTGGCCTCTTGATTTTTCTTTCTGTCTTGGCATTTCCAAACCATCACGTACTAAAACATGGATTTTAAATTTAGATCCTGAAAACCACGCAATATTAGCAAGTGTGTACATTTGTAATTTATAACTGGGAAGATATATGATATTGAATCTCTTTCTAAAAACCATGGGTGCTTTCAATTGTTATAATCCTATCATTCAAAAGAGAAATTAATTATGTTACGAATACTACTTAATAAAGGTACATAAGATATGCATCAAGTATTGACTAACTTTGACCAAGAGGACATATTTTGTCATCAAGGCATTGTACAAAAATCTGAAGTCCAATTTTAATAACACTGAAAATAACTTTAACAATAAAGGCAGAAGTGGTGGTGGGAGGACAACTCCTATAGAACAGAATGTGTATGTGTGTACACACACACACATAAATTGCATAAATATCTGACTGTGATTTACATCAATCTCCTCAGAATTCTATAATTTAATATATTTTGCCTTTCTGCTTGAAGAGCTGCCTATTTTTGTCATTTGAAAGTATGTAAGTTTTGCAAGTTGAAATATAACACTTAAGCTCAGGACAAAAATATTACAAAAACTACCAAATATCTATTTTTTATTTCTTGCATATTGATTTCAACAACCATTCAGTAGTTCCAGGACCATTTATTCTTTTCAGAGAGATGGCTGACACGCTGGTAAAGCTACAAGGCTGGTATTCAATTTTCTTCTCCCCCATAGGCCTCTTTTGTGATTTTGCCAATTCACATAGCCACTTTGTATTTGAATTTCCCCTCACTATAAGAGAGACAGTAGTGCCTTCCTGTATCACAGTTATGTTTTGGGAAACATTAGGGCTATGAGATATGAAAGCAGTGATAATACAAAATGTTTCATAGAGTGTGACAGATGCATTTTTAAAGTAGACCTTGCATTAAGACAGCTCTTTTTGGAGAATATGAGAAACAATTGCACTGTTTCAGTGTGTTCCCCTTTTTTATGATGAACTATCCCCTCAAAGATGGAGGTAAACACTTAACAGGATAGCAGAAGGCATGAATTTTTGAGAGTGCTATGAAAACTATGATAGCAGGAAAGATACAATGGGGTAAATTAATTCACCTTTTTCTCACCATTCAGAAAAATACTGGCATTCTTGACACATTTGCTACAAGCACATTACTCCTTCAATATTAATTTTACCACTGGATTATTTTTAAGATTAAGAAAAAGATTTAAAATGGAGTGTTTCCTAGTGGAAAAGGCTGCTAAAGAAAATCCTACTTAGTTTGTACTTGCAAAGTGCTCTGATGAATGAAGACTGCAAATGCTACCTCTAAGTGACAGGGTCAGCTCTGAGGATTAAATTCACCCTTCTGTGTAGCAGAATATTACTTACATATCCCTTGAGCTCTGCTTGCCCTCTTCCCAGTTTACAGAGTGAAGTGGGAACCATGGAAGAATAAATTGTCCATCATTTAAGCATATTGATCCAAATCAGTCTTGTACAACTAGCTCAGTCAAAAGCAGTGTAGTTTCAAAAGATGCCTATTGCATCTTCTAGGATACAGTTATAAAAGAAGTGCTACATGCACATACACAGCGATGATCTCAAAGACAGTGACCTTGTCTTTGATGTCACCTGCAACTGCACAATCATTTGTAACTGTGGCAGTTATTTGCGAAGTGATTTAATGATCAAGTTATATCTCAAATAACGTTTCCTGAGTATGCTGTTCTCTTTATTTTTTTAAGTAGCAAATAAATGGAGTTTAATTTACTTTCATGAACTTTGGCACTGGTAAAAACTTTGTATATCAGGTTTATTTTTTTGCAGCATGATTGGTCAGATGCAAGCCCTAAATTACATATCTGTAACGAGAGCTGAAAAAAATCCGGAGAAGTCCTAAAACATTTTAGAAAACACTACTGCCTTGTTCCTATGGTGCTTAAATAGCTACTTATTAAAAGGCAGAAATTTGATTTTGAAAGCAGTTACTACTACTTGGTAACAGACTACGAAATGGGAAACTGTTTTCATTCCGTGACTAAGTTAAAATCTGACAAAATTTAATTATCTCATAAAGAGCTGTTCATTATTCGATAACTTAAAAAAAATTCAAAGTGATAACACATTTATTCAGTTGCATATATTTTTCTAGTATGCAGACTGTTATTAATTTGAAAGCTTTCTCCACAATAAAATGCTAGCTGATATCTTTTTCTTTTTCAGACATCATTTAGCATCACTGACTAAAAAGATAAACATTTATGTTGCAATCACAATTCAGAAAAATAACAGTGTTTGGCTTTCCAAGTAAGAACCCTTTGAAGCAAGTTTTTCACACCACTGTAGTGTATAGTATGAAAGACTGAGGGAAAAGTAGTAGAATGATTCTAAGGAATATCATTTTCAAGCAGATATTTTCTTTTCTAAGCAGGATGGGTGGCAAATTATTTGAACAGATAGTAGTGCTTTCTATTTGAGATCTCTAAGAATTATTAGCTGGGAAGACAGATGATGAGAAGAGGTTCATTCTGACTAGAGTGTGATCTGGGACTTCATCAAGATTCAGGAAAAACTGTTAGTTCTAGGTACTATATTTTAACTCCCTGCAGGAATAGTACAGCCATGCAGCTGGGCTGCACTAAGACAAGCGAATGGACACTAGACAAAGGGATATACTGATGTACTGAAAGGAATCATAGAATCACAGAATCATTTAGGTTGGAAAAGACCTCTAGGATCACCTAGTCCAACCTTCATCCAGCATCTCCCTGACCCCTAGACCATGTCTCGAAGCACCACATCTACCCGTTTTTTTAACACCTCCAGGGAAGATTTAAGTATTTGAATTCCTATTGCTCCCTGCCTAATAGCTGTGTTATATCAACCTGCTCTGCACGTCAGGTGTGTAACCATCTTCACGCTACATGGGTTAGAGGCACACAGCTTCTCTCCCGAGGAGGCAACATTTTTACACTTCCCGCATTTCTCTCTGCTAGAGCTTACATCAGTTGTGTGCAGCTCATATTCTATTTTTATTAAAAGAACTCTTTCCCAGAGCTACTCCCAGGTGGTATGACAAAGCATTTCTAAGGTGGGCTTGTGTACTCTCACAGATTATCCAGAGAGATGGCATACAATATCCCAATTTGTAAGTAATGAGATTGGTTCTAACCTTCTGACTAGGGGTGAGAGGTCATTTAAATAGAATCATAGAATCATTTAGGTTGGAAAAGACCTCTAGGATCATATAGTCCAACCTTTTTCCAACATCTCCCTAACCCCTAGACCATGTCTCAAAGCACCACATCCACCCGGTTTTTGAACACCTCCAGGGATGGTGACTCCACCACTTCCCTGGGCAGCCTGTTCCAATGCCTGACTGCTCTTTCAGTAAAGGACTTCTTCCTGACATGCAATCTAAACCTCCCCTGGCTCAACCAACTATCATTAGTTACCTGGGAGAAGAGACCAGGTAATAGCAGACATGAGTGTGGCAGGGATTGTTTGGTTTCTGGTGTCTTTCCTATGTGATGCTCTTCAGAATTATCTGGTGTCATCCAAGTGCTTGGCAGGTCTTTACAAGCAAATACAAAAGCAAGATTTCTGCTGTGGTTTAGAAAAGGAGAGTGCAGCTTACAGCGCCTGGATGTAGTAGCAAGGGGTGGCATCCTCTGCTAACATCGCCAATTCAGCAGTCGCTGCCTGACATGCAAAGTGAATGGCTACTGGGGAATGCATCTCAAGGGAGAAGGGAGGGAAGCAGGCAAGGGGAAGTTTTCTCTTTGGAGATGTGAGACGTGAACAGGAAAAATGTGCTGCTCTGCTGTCACCCCACACTGCTTCTTGAATATTTGACCCTGCCGTTTTCTGTTGATGTAAAGTTGATGCTTTACTAAGCATAAAGAAATGCCATTCAGTTCAGACTTCATTAGGTAACACGTGAATCTACACTATCATACTATGCCATGAAATTGTTGGACTCATTGCGGATATGTAAGAAGCTGCTGGCATTATAGATAACATGAGCTGGCTCCAGATAAAGCAGCCTGCCCCAAGGACAGGGGGTGGGAGGTTGGGAAGGGGAGTGGAATAACCCTTTTGAGTTACTGAAGTAACTGCCTTGCCTCTTCTCATTGTTTTGTTTATCTCAGAATTAAGATTTCTGTGGTAGAATTATTCCTGCAACTGTGTGATAGCCTTTATTTTTATAATGTGCAGAATTGTTTAAAACTCCCTGTGTTTTTTATTGCAGAAGCTATGAAGCCTCTGCTATGACAAATTCTGTTCCAAAATCACAAACACTGCACACAAAGCACACGATATGATGTACGTGTCCTAAGCCATAGTGAGAACCTCTTAATTTAAACTTATTTACCCTATTCAAGTGATTCAGCATGTAATTAAAATCTATCGCATTATAAAAATTAGCTACAGATCACCATTTGTTACAAGTATGACTCACAGGGGCTAAGCCTGCTTAATATTCTGGTTGGCAGCAAAATGTTCAAGGGCAGTATCCAGATCAATACACACAATTTTTTTCAATCTTCCCTGTAGTAGTAGTGTCGTACATTTTGGCATCTGTGTCTTGCCAACTGTAATGAAAGAAATTGTCATTCAAAATAAGACCAATTAAAAACTGATGTCCTGAAAAAAATAGCTCTGAAGACATTTTTTTTCTTTTGGATCCTCCATGTTCAGCAGACCACCATGGCATGAATTGCCATTAATATGTCATTTCCCTTTCCTGTTATCACAATATAAAAGACCTTAGCTCTGACCTTTCTATCAAAACATCCTTTGTTTAGAATGAAAGCTATTCACTGTTAGACCCTTATCTATAGAGCTTAGCCAGCGGATCAAATCCAAAGAGCAGAATTCGTTTACTTTGTATTAAATGAGCTCAGTTAAGAAGTTTCAATTTTGGCAGAAAGGTGCATTAATCACAAGGAAAAGAACAGATCTCACTTTTCACAGCTTCTGGTTTACTTTCAATACAGTTACACAGTAAGGCTTTTGTTCCTCAAAAGTAGCACTGTATTTAAATACAGTAAATATAACAAAATTACCTTCTTAAAATTACACTAGAGTTCCTACAGTACAGGATGTCCATAATGACCTCAGTGTTGCATGACTAACTTTACAGCTTCAAAAAGGTTCTAAATTAGTTTGGACAGATGGGTTTTATCCAGAGGAAATCAATGAGTTTTTGTGAGTCTGACTTAATTTTTATGCAGCCAGTACTTTGAGATGAAATTAAAATATGTATGAAAAACATATTAAAGTTTCCCTTGGGTTCACAGTTGTTTGTACATTTACAAGGTGTTAAAGAGATGATTTAAAAACTAACTATATAAGGGATCAATGCAAGTACACTATGATTTATGGCCTTTCATGACATTTTTGACACTTCTGGCCTAATGTCTTATGTGTTTTGAACCACTAATTATCTTTTAATTCATAAGGGTTTGGTGGGATTTTATAAGTGTAATATAATATTTAGAGCTGTATCACATGGAAAGTTTTAGAAAAAAACCACACTTTACAAGTTGTGCTGAGTACGTAACAGTTGTAAATAAAGATGTGCTGCACCAGTTAAAAAACCACTTGATCACAGTACCCCTACATGGGGGGTGGGTGGGGCAGGCATCTTCCAACAAAACTGGCAGATTTTTAATGCACTGTTCAGTACCAAGAGTCAAAATCTGTGCAGGCTTTCATCACACTCCCACAGCTTTAAACATGAATCAGAAAGCAAAAGTCAGGTTTTCCTAGATTAAGTGCTTTCACTGTGTAAGATCTTATCCAACCCAAGGATTTAGCTGCCAGATCAGCTGTGATCTGACCATCTCCAGGACTATACAGCAGTGAAAACTGCACTTGTACTTGTGGTTCAATGATTAATAACATGAGAATGTTTCCATTATTCATCAGAAGTGATAATTTCAATACTCATAGTGACAATCCTTAAAAAAAAAAAAAAAAGACAAAAACCTTTTGATACCTTCAGATTTTATATTTTTTCAAATATCTTTACTAAAAAATAATATGAATTATTAACTTAATCAGCAATGGGCAGAAGCTGGAAACTCATAAAAACTCTGCAAACTCATAAGAATTGAATATATCATACTCTTTCTTCGAACAACCAAAACTTAAATCTGCAGTTGACTCAGAGCAAGGAGAAAGCTTCCCATACCAGGATTTTCAAATAGTTCATAAGTTATCCATGACTAAAAATCTCAGTGACATTCTATTCTGTTTTAGATGCTTTCTAATATCACCAGTTGATACAACATAGACTAAGGACTTATGCTACTGAATCCTATTCTAAGGCACTTGGAACTGATACTACTGAATCTTCTTTTAAAATACTTACCTCTCTCTTCATTTGCTTATAATTATTTTCATCAACATAGCTAAGAAACACGCTAATTTTCAACATGACATAAACTGTAAAAATAAATTTGAAAAGCTTGTTCTCTAATTCAGTGCAGTCATTAGCAGCAGACGCCTGGAACTTTATCAATGATTCCCCCAATGGCTTTTTATAGATGCAAAGATGGCTCAGTGTGTTTTTTCACTTTTCTGGGAAAGGAGTGTAAAATAATGTGAAATATGTTGCCTAGTTCTATATTCAGACACATCTACTAAAACTTTATGTATATCAAATGTAGCCTTCAATATATGGATTCTAACTAGATGGAACCCATCCTTTTTCCCTAATCTCCAAATATATATATATAATGCTTGTTGTTAGCTTATAAATACCTAATAATGCATAGATAGATTGCCAGTTCTTTGGAATTTGTGGATTTCGATCTAAGCGTCAAGTTTTTAGTGCCGTATAACAACTCAGAAAAAATGCAGGAGAAAGGAAGATGAGGAATACAGAGAATTTAGATAATTACAGTTCCATGGGGAGAGTAAATTTTAAGAGGCTCAGTAATGAAACTTCAGTTATCAAGAATCTAAGTAAAAGTACTGTACATTTTGTCTGGTTTTGTAGTAATTACTGGAGAAGATGATTGGTGTTGATCACTGCACGGTAGCTTACTGAGGCATCCTCTTTTGCACAATATGTAACAAAATAGACAGTATCCCAAAATACCAACAATTATTTATCTTCAGAGTAAAATCCATCTTACAGCCTCACTGTTCTAGCTTCTCTGCAGTACCTGTGTTTACAACAGAGAATAAAACAGAGAACACAATCCTCTGATAACATTTTCAAAAAGTAAAACACCGTTGGCTTTCAACAGATTGCAAATGAAGTATGTATTAAGCTGTACTTTCCTTTTTAAGGGTCATTCTTTGCCTGTGGTCAACTCCTTACTTTCAGCACTTCTTCTTAAATCATTCAGACAAAGCTAACACACAGGCAGAAAATAAGCATGAAAAATAACACATGAGATATTATTGCACACTGACAGACTCTAAAAATACCCAGAAAACCTAAGGTCAGATGGGATTTCTGAAAGCAGACATGGCATGGACAGCAAGCCAAAGCATCTCCTGGCAGCCCCAAGTAAGAACAGAGGAAAGAGAAATTCATGACATTAACAGACTTCTAAATGTTGCGACCTTAAATTAGCCTAGTCCAAGTTTAAATAACAGACATACAGTAAAAAACCCTTTTGTCTCTATAATTAGTAATATTTTACTCTAAGTATTATTATTACTTTATGATAAGTAATATTTTACTCTAATAACTTGGGTCTCCGTTCTGCATTATGAAGAACATTGACAGTAGATTTCTCTCTAAATGTCTAGGTTTCAGAAAATTCCTCTTCAAATATGTATATACATTTTTATTCTATTAAAGGTCAGTAATTCAAGGCAAGCTGAAGGCAGGGAATGTACAAAATGTCCTGCAGGGAGAAAGAGGAAATATATCAAATACCAGCCAGATGTAGATACCCAGGAATGAGAGATAAAGTAATGCACTAAAAGATCAGAGCTCATTAACTTTTCTCTTGTTCTGGGTGTCCACATAGAGCCCACTGTTAAGGTCTTCCTTTTATCCATTTTGGGGTTTGTGGTCATGATTTCGTTCTTCTAGCTCTTGGGCAGGGACATAGAGGAAAAGAAAAAAAATTTCAGACCCTTTTACCAAACACGAAGGACACAGCAGTGATGTCAGGGAATGGGCAAGCAGCAGAGAGCTTCAGCAAACTGCAGCGTTCCAGAAATTCTGGAAGATCCTTTCTCCTATTCTCAGCCTTTTGCTCCAAGGACAAAGATCATCTTACTATTAGATCAGCTGAGTCATGCAACTTGATGAGCTGTTTTAGGTGTTTTCTGCCTCTATTTGTTATGAAAAAGCCTCTTGGAATCAGGGAAATTATAAAGTCTTGAACTCTGTGCACATGACTTTGACTCAACATCCCAGCTTCCGCTCAGTTTGATCACTTAGCTTACACAGCTTCTGAAGTTTTCGGTGCCTGGGTTCTCTTGTATAGCTGCTGATACATACTTCCCTTAATTCTCTTTCCCACCTACAGACTGTGCACATAGCAGTACCTTTTCCACACATAGTCAACTTCTGTCTGAGTAGATACTAGCTGAGGAAATCAGAAGGAAAAATCACCATTATTTTTATATGCAAAGCCTAATCTCCCCCTGCTTTTATTAAATAGTAGAACTGTACAGCAAGCCTTGAGAAATCTGTACATTAACATATTGGTACAGGGTATTTTTAGTAACATGCACAGAAGAAAGTTTAATATCTTTAAACAAAAGACATACTTGCAGGTGTAATCTGTTACCTTCTAGTAAAATGAATCATGATACTGCGTATCAAAAAGCTATGTAGAGGATGGATTTGAATTTCTGTATTCTGTAAGGAGAATGTAAGAAATGCAACATTCTGGAAAACATTGCAATTAGATTCTAAATTATTTCACAGCACTTAAGCACAAGTCAAGCTGAGAAATCATCTCACCAAAACTCATTAATCAAATCAAGTATATAACATTCCTGAAATAACGCTGTCCAGTCCATGAAATGTGTATACAGAGGGCTTTCTTTTTTTCTTCTTTCCTAACTGTTTACAAGGCCATTGAAGGAATATACCCAGCACTGCTAGTAGTAGTTCCAGTAAAATGTACCGTGAAAACAAACCACTAATAAAAAGACTGATTATTAGTAGGGATGTGTGAAGGAGCTCATAGAAGTAAAGGTGTACAAAACTTTCTGGGTCCAATTTCTTAAGGATTTACCAAAAAAAAAAGAAACAATCTGGGTGCAATCCAAATAGTACATTTCATTCTACCTGAGTTTCTCTGAGTTTCAGATTTTAAAAGAAAGTAAAAACTGAAAGAAAAACTCAGCCTGAGAGCACTAGATTTTATCTTGTTTTACATCAAAACCTAACAAAACTGTGAATTTTTCTTGCTTTCAGCATGAAACTATAAATCACCTCAGGTTTTCTCAAACATTTAATTAACCTTAAGGTCAGCTCCTCAGGGTTAAATGCTGTTGCCACTGGAGAAAATGGGATTTTTGCCATTGACTTCAGTGCAATCAAGCTTTGGCCCATGGTGAATTATTTAAGTGAAGTCAGTTAGTATGTGCTGGGGAATACTGTAAGATAAAACTGAAAGAGTACTTAGTAGGATTAAAGTAACAAACCAGGAGATATTATTTATAATTAATTATTCATCTATCTCTATTGATCAGTTTTTCTAGTTAGTGAAAAATTTGAAATCTGCCATTTTCCAGATTCCTTAACTTTTAAAAAATATTCCATTAGGAAGGTTCATGAACTAGGCAATTTTCTAAACGTCTTTGACACTAGAGATAGTGGTAGCAAAAAATATTGCAATAATTCTTCAATTATTGGTTGGATTCAAGATAGAAATTCTAAAACAATGGTTTTGAAGGGGAAAGGAGAGAAAGTATAATTTAGGATCTGGATGTTTCAATCACTAGGTGCCAGCTTTTGCTGTAGAGGGCACTAAAAAGGTTTTAGAAAATATTTTAGGTCCTACTCAAAGTCCTGCTATATGTCTAACTGTATCTTAGATGCTTTGAAAGTATCACTTTTAGCCCCTAATAAACCCACAAAATAACTGTTGTAAATGAACCAGTTAGTTACCAACAGACAGATATGGAAGTGATTAACACAATGCAGAGCTTTAATGGAAGTCCTTCCAGTGATCACTATGGGAATCTCAATAGAGCCCGGAGGCCCTAATTCAACAAAGCATTTAGGCTCCTAACTTCCCATTGATTTCCCATTTAAATTAATGGGAAGTTTGGGCCTAAATACTTCATTAAACTTGAAACCAAGTGATTAGGCTTTGGTGATATTTTCAGCACATTGCGTTCCTGATCACTTACAGAATTATTGAAAAGGTTACTTTGTACGAGGGATTTCAAGTCATCTATTGGTAAAAGCAAAAACACGTGTGTACTTGTTCAATCTTTACTCTGTGTGGGTGTGTCCTAGAATGTCAAGGAGTATTAGCTATATATGCCCTGTGATTATATATATATGCCTTCCTCCATCTGTATTTTACAGATGTGTCTTGCAGGCAACTCTAGGGCAAATTAACACATTGCCAGAAGGATATGAAGTTTTATAACATGAAAAGAAATTATGAAAGAAATACAAATCTAGTCCCTATGTATCGAAATTGAATCCTGAACATATATTGTCATAGCTCTACATGCAAAGGACATGAGAAGGGGACTCCAAGGCTCTTAACAACACTCTGCCTGCTTTTCTGAGAGGAGTAGGAAGGAATCATTACATATAGGCGGACAGCTTGCTCTATGGGTGTGTCTTTACTAAACAGCATAGAGAAAACTAAACTTCTTTGCTTGCAAGTTTTATACAATCTTATGTAAAAAGAATGTACATTGCATACAAATTGTATGGATATTTCTATATTTCTATTTTCTATATTAAATAGGTATTTCTTTTGGGAATATCTGATGATGATATCTTTAGAGACTGCTATTTTTAATATACGTAGTTAAAATTATTAATGATAATATTAGTTCACTCCTAGGTCAGTTTTCATATTCATCTCTACTTCTCCACTGATGTGCACATTTTTGTCCAAATATAAACACATTTTGTCCAAACACAAATACGTTGTATCTGTATTTACCTACTAAATAAGCACTATACTCTGAAAAAAGAATAGTATATGTATGCTAAACAAGAAAGAAATTTCTTCATTTAAAAAAAACTGTTTCAGTTTCTAGGCTATTTTATATACACACCTGTGAGGTCCAAAACACCATGAATTCTGTAATGGTTTGAATTTCATTGTTATTTTCAAACTGATAGCTGAGAGAACTTTGATATATTTAACTTTACATGGAGGTGAATACAGTCTCGCATTCTGCCTCTAGTTAGGAGCCTACATCCAGATTTGTAGGATTGAAATGTAAAAAAAAAAATTAAAAATAAACAGCCTCTACGATATAACTTAAATTGCCAATCTTGACAAGTATTAGAAGCCATTGGGAAAAGGTAAGAAGTTATTACCAGGTTTTGCTGTGAAAATAGAAGCAGTGGAATTGTTAAACGTGACATTTAGCCCGGCATGTTTAGTTGCACCTCACCAGAAGGAATCATGTTATCTGTTACAATATCAAAATAAACTATGCTGATATCTTTCAGTTTATATCTCCAAAAAGCTGAGGTTCTGGAATAAAGCATGAGATATTAATACATGTCATATATAATCACAATAGTTTCAAGACATGCTTTGCTAAATTAAAGCAGTGTGATTAACTTCAGTGAGTATGTCTTGTATTCCTATCATATTTTGTCCTGAAGAACCATCGACTGTTCTTTTTAATGAGCAAAAATAGAGTAAGTTCAGGGATGTATTTCTCTTTTCTATCACATTTTATGTAGAATCAATGTTTTTCTTCTTCCCTCACAGGTAACTACAATTGCTGTGGGATTCAGAAATATGATACAATTTACAGTGATTTGTTGATCTAAATTTTGTAGGCAAACAAATATGAACAGAATGATAGAGGCTATCTGCTGATACTCGGCTCTTAAAAAAGAAAATATAAATAATGATTTTTTTTTTAAGATGTAGATTGCAGTGAAAAACCACTAAAAGTAGTTTCAACTGATTACCCCATGGTCCATTTAATTTTAAAAGCACTTGGAGATGGATTTTTAATTTTTTTAAATGCAATGGGCAGAATCTATTTCACTGTAAACATGCTAGCAGAGCTCACTCTTGAGACCAACAGATCTGATCCGGCATCCTTAATGGGTTATAATTCAATGTGGTAGCTATGATTTTTGACATTACGGGATCTGGTTCAGATCATAAAGGGTATACAAATCAGCTAATATAGATTAGATGCTATGGTGGTCCATAACTGTTAAATGGGGGTCACGGTTGCTAACTGGCTAATAGACTCTTATGTACTAAATTATTTCATGGAATTCAGTACCATCAATTCATCATAAGATTGACATTCATAATCCTAGGCAATTAATTTTAAAATTGTTCCCTCTTGATTCTAGTTTGGATGAATTGTTACTAAGACAAATTATTTAGCTGGTCTTCAGTGCTAACTCTACTAATATTTTTAATTAGCAGTGGACTGCATGGCAAGTTACTATGCTAAGTGGGAATAAAAAAAAATACTAGGTTTTTATTTTCCTTAACTGGTTAGAAAAAGCAAATGTTCATATTGTATCACAAAAATTTGTTTCTACTCAACAATGACTTCCCGCATAATCAGTCTGTTCTTTTCAGGCAGTCAATGTGAGAGAAATTTGACATCCTAATACACATAGTGTATAGGGTTCTGAGTAGCAGAGAGTATCTTCAGTGTCAGTGGACTTTTTATATGAAGCTTGGAGAACAGAATTTTGTTCTGACATTCAAAATTAGCAATAGGGTTACCGTCAAGGAATAAAGCCATTATAAACTTTTATATTTTTACTATAAATACTCCAAAATCACTACACTATTTGAAGAAAGTGTGCAGTATCTTCAAATGTGTTTAAAGCCAAATTCCTTGACCACTGCCAGGTTCCTGCTCCCTTTTCCTTACACCAGGTAGTCAGGGTAGTCATGCGGTACTGAGCACTGGTTTGGAAGAGAGACCTATTAAAAAACCAATGTATATAGGCAGATAAAGACAAATAGCCACAGAGACTTCAGTTGAAAATCTAAATGCTTTTCTAAATGGAAATCCAAGTGGTTCTGACAGATTTATTATCAAGCCAGATAATGTTCTGTATCACATCAATAGCCTGATTTCTCACGTTAAACCTGAGATTTGGTAGGTAAATATTGGAGCCTAGTAACACCATTGGGAAAGAACAAACATCACATGTACTTAATTGCTTTTAATGAGACTAAAATGAAGTGGTTGTAAGGTGAACTGTGTATGAGCAACAACACTGCAGAAGGTTCATCCTCCACGTTGGTAATACTTTGCAAGGAAATCACCAAACACTGTCATTTAATAAAACAGATGCTAATATTTCCAGATTGGAGGCTGCAGTAGAAGGATGCCCCTCTCTCAACACTCAGTTGAGATCAAAGAGTCGTTCTTTAGAACTCATCCATCAGTCTATGTTTCTTAATCAAAGTAGCCAAACATTTACATTTACATTTCTCCAGTAATTTCTTACTTCTTAAGAAACCAGAATAAAAGCTATTTGTTATATTTTTAAAATAATCATGAAGACAACGAGTAGACAACTAAGTAAAGAGAATGGATGACATCCGTATAATTATTGTGTAAATAATGATAGTTGGAGAAATTTATAGATGCTTTAGGAGAAATTTATAAATGCTTTACTCTACTGGCTATTTGACTTCTATAAACAACACATAAGACTTCAGAATAACTATTGTTGCTGGCACGAAAGTCCAATTAGAAAATTAATGTCATAATGAAAGGAAAAATTTAAAAAATTAAAAATCCCCCAAGCCAGAAAAAAAAAAAGGGTAAAAACAGAGAAGAAGTGATAAAATATGATGAGGAGAGAGTAAGCAGAGAGAAGAGACCCGCTACTGTTTCATATGGTGTTAAACACACTCTGCCCACATTACTACTCTCTAATTCCACCACCAGGTTTGGAAAGTATTCATGAAACACCTAGGTTTCATTTTAAAAATTTATTATCTTCATCAAGATCTTTGGATCAAATCACAGATTTGTGTACATTGTTATCTGGCACATATAATCAATAAAAATGTGAAAGAGAGTTAACTCACTATAGAACACTTGAGATGTCTATAATGCCCCTGATAAGACTGTACACCATCTATTAATAGTGATGGAAATTAGGAGCGTGCCTTAACAAGAAAAACAGACTTGTTTATACTTGTATGTTTGAAAACTCTATGGAAATGCCAGAAAGTTATGTTGACAGGTAAAAGCTCAGCATTATCACATTTGATCTCTTCCGAATGACCTCAGTACCCAGTTAAATATTGCTTGCTAGTACGACTGAGAAAAATATTTACAGACTTCAGTTGGAGAAAATTTCTCTAAACAGGAAAACAACACTTTAAAATGAATGTTGCAATGACCTGGTAAGAAAGCAGAGGAAGCGAGGACTGCTGGTTATAATTAGCTGCTGCTGTTGGTTGCTGCTCTGAAGCAGTAACTGAGATCATCATCAAGTGGCAGAAAAAGAGCAACTTGGGAGAAACAGTAGAAGTGCGCTTTATATCTACCATTTTTGTAAAGTAAGGCAAAACAAGTACAAATGGAATATTCTAATTTTTTGTTGTGGCTGAATTGTCTTGTTCTTCTTACTGTTGGGTTTAGGGTGGACTCAGAAGCAAGGAAAGTATGTCTCTTCAAAGTGTTGCATACCTGTCACCTAAACATCAGATGGAATACAGTGAGGGCAAACATGGTCCCCACAAGATTTGGGTTAAGCCAGTAAAACTGTTAATAGCTTTAATAATTCAAACACACCTTATAATGAAAGGACCTCAAACTTATTTGTGTTTTGCTTTTAGTTATGGAAAAATTAGGCTTACTCACTGGATAGGTTTTTCCAGTCCCACAGATCTCTTGTTAAAATATTGATATAAATGTTGTGCTGCTCCTTCTCTCTCCTCACACACACACGGTACAGAGGTCAACATGCAGAAGCCATGCAGAGTTGTTTCAGCTGCTTTGCACTACCTTACATGCTCTGCTAAGCATATCAACAGTTTGGCCAACGCAGTAGAGTACGCAAGAATGGGGAGGACCCTGCCCCTCCACCCCTTCCCTCCTCCCCTCTGGATTTCTAAAGTCATTCTCCCTTAAGCTGTGAAACTCAAATGCCCAAGATAAACAAACTTCTTTTGAGTTCATCATCCTGGTACTCAGAGAAGTTTAAAACTGTTCCAAGACACAGAGGCATTTCATCCTCGGTTCCAGTGCTCACCTTACTAATACAGACATTAGAAAGAATTGAGGCTTTGACTTGAAAACAGAGCAGTGCTCTGCATTTGTGTGCTTGCTTTGGTGGACGGGAAAAGACTGATGGCAAATATTATTTGCTGAGTTTTGAAGCCTTTTTTGGACTTTGATTGGATGGATTCACTTGAAGTTAATAAGTTTACCAACAAGACCTTTATCTCTCCTGCGTATGACTCCTCGCTATTTTTAATATAAATGTAGTATTTTAAATCCATCTTGTGTCCTAAACCAGATTTTCTCTTAAGCAGCTGTGCTTAAATTGTAAAATCTCACCCTTGTGTCTGGTTTCACATCTGGCAACACCAAGCTAACAGTTACAACTTAGAGTAATTAAATGAGGTTTTAAGAAAGCCAAAATGATATATAAAAAATAAATTATTAAAACAGTGTTTTGTTTTCCAACCAAATTTTGCAGAAACTTTATAAGTAGCTGGGCTAGCCAGTTATTTCTGAAAGTGTTGATCAAAACTGATCATGCTCAGGAAAGTAAAGGCAGGCTTGTAAATGGGTGGGGACTGGGCAACGTTAAAGCTACCATAATTACTAGCCAGCAGTATGTCTCCACTTTGATGTCAACTATATGCTTTCTTTTGTGTCTCAGAGAGGAAGAAACTTCAAAAGCTTTAATTTCAAGACAATAAATTTTTAGTGTTAAAGATATAACTGTAGGTGGGTTAGAACTAAATATTCATTTTGTGTGTTAATGTAACACAGCCATGAAAGATAGAAATACATTATTTATATGAGTACTATATACGGTATAGCTTATGAAAAGAATAATGACATACATTTTTATGGATAAATCTACATATTTCTCTCTATAATTTTGGATATGCCTGACATTTTAAACATGACAGAATCTTAAAGGATTTATAAGTATGAACAATTATATTGACTTATGTAATATATAAAGCTACATATACAAAGAAGATGGCCGTGCCGCTCTGTCATTCGCAGACAGAAACCATACCAATTTGAACAGTTTTGGACAAAGAGAGATATTGAAAGACTTGAGCAAATAATTATTTTTATTAAATAACAAAGATCTGACAATGAAAACCTGCTATGAACATATAACTGATATGGATATAATTTTTTTAAATAAGTGTTTAAGGCTTTGGATCTATTCTTAAATAAAATATATATATTAATCATACA